>JAODUK010000005.1:761633-799342 GCA_027564635.1 Typhlichthys eigenmanni
GACATATGACATTCCGCGGTTTGCTCCCCCTGCTGCTAGTCTGCTGAAATGCCTTAGGACAGTGGGAGGGTTAAATGAGAACTGGGCTAAAGGGATTAGATGTTCAAATCCCATGTTCTGCTGCGCTCCAGTGTCTTGATCGAGTTTATCTAAGGTCTGAAGGACTCCAGGGAGGGGTCTTGAGGTAGGACGGCCTGTGATGTCACAACTCATTGCAAGGATGGAGTGATATACATCTCCAGGGTTAAAGCAAACACTGGGATCGCAGCCCAATCCCATGACCCTTTACAAATTAATTGAAAACTACATTCTGCATACTGTTAATCCTGACTATTATAGGTCTCGAACAGGTGTTAGAATCAAAATGTCTTATGACAGACTGATACACCCACAACATCCAGAGCCTTGTACAGAATACAGATAACATGATGTGTAAGCCTGGGGTTCCACAAACCTTTCAGCCCTGAGACGTAAAATACCAGTGCCAGAGACTCACGATCCCCACAATTCTCAGGAGCAAGTGTACATGTTTATACTCCTCGACACATAAATCACAAAACTGAAAACGCACACCTTGTGTAAAGAGGTACTGGCTGGTAATCGACAAGGAAAAGTAAAAGGAAGCCGCACACTCTGGAGCTCAGATGCATACAGTATAATAATCTAAAAACCAACAGGTTCTACAGTCACGCTGTGTTCCTCAGGGTACACTTCATGACACACCTTGTTGATGCTTGACAGTGGGACTCCCTCAGGAGGGCTTTCAAAGCTGACCGGTTCTGCCTCTTCACCGGACTGCTGTCGGGTGGGGCTACGAGGGGACAGAGGTGGTGTCTGGAGCGTCACCTCAGGGCTCTTGGGAGATGGCAGCAGAGCAGTGTGGGACATTGCAAGGTTGGCCTGGAGTAGGGTTGCACGATATTGATCAAATGTGATATTGATATTGATCATGAAAGTTGCAATATCGATATTCATTTAGATAAAAAAAAAAAAAACACAAGTAAAAACACAAAGGTTATGGCATATACATATCAAAACAACACGTTTTCATATTGGACTGGTACAACAGCAGTATTTCCAAGCTACTGAGGAGGCATTTTATTTGACCACGTATGTTCCTCTTCCATCTCTATTGTGTCATTAGCCTCCTCAGCCACACATCTTACTTTTCTGTCTAAATCAAACACAACAACGACGACAAACAGCCAATGGATGCATCTCTCCACTAAATAAACTGAATATTGCACTTCATGCAACATTTGACAATGATATTGCACAACGTGATATTGAGATAACGATACTGAGTCGATATATCGTGCACCCCTAGCCTGGAGGAAGAAAGGAGAATGGAGGCCCAACACAATCTGTAAGCCACTACCTCAGCACATATTGTTGTGCACAACTGTATTAACCCTCCCGCTGTCCTAAGGCATTTTAGCAGACTAGCAGCAGAGGGAGCGAACCGCGGAATGTTATATGTCTGTGTTGTGGTTGCTGCCCGCTACTGGCAAGTGCACCGGTCATTTTGACCCATAGGACAGCGCGAGGGTTAAAGCATGGCAACGATAGTGAGATATTGGACGGCTGTTGTCAATGTCATGTAAATTCATAATATTAACTAGGTTCCCTCTCATGCATGTTATCACACAAACAAAAACAACATTCTTAAGTAAGAAAGGGAAAGTAAGTAACCTCTAGCAGGTCTGCCTGAGCGATAAAGGGATTTCTGGTCCCCAAAACACCAGCCAGTAACACACTCCTTCACTACAAACAACCCCCTATAAGGTCTCTGTTCCAGCACCACCTGAGCGTAGAAGACAGAGAACACCCTACCTGCATTGGAGAGAAGAGGAACAGAGAGCAACTGTAGCCTCTTTGTCCCATGGCTACCCTCCTGCACTACCAACTAATGGCCGGTGATAGTTTATCCTGACCTGAGGCCGGGTGACCCATCATCCTATTAGCTCATCAATCTGAGCCGATTTGCACAGTAATTCCAACAAGACTTTCCCTTTCGTCCCCAGCTTTCATGCAGTACACAGCTAAAACAGAGACACGCGGTTACCACTAGATGGCAGTAATGTTGTAGAACATAGGACACTGCCTGCTGATTTAGCCCTGCTCTCTCATCTCCTGTTGATAATACTAGCAGCTTTGTTTTATGTGCCCTATTCAGTCCACATGACTCCACACCAACCTGCAGCTTCTCAATGATGGGGGAGCTCTTCATCTTCATTTTAAAGGGATTTGGCGAGGGAATGGTGGGTTTCTGCCAAACAAGAACACACAAACATGAGCTCTTATAAAACAAATATAAAACTGTATTGCATAACAAATAGATAAATATAGTATATTCTGTGACACATAATAACAAAAGCATGAGTATGTTGTGTGCAAACAGCATGTTACAATATAGTATACCAGTATACGGTATCTTACATGTGACTTCTTATCAACATCATCATCTTTCTGACTGTTCAGCTTCAGTGAACACGGAGGTCTTCTTCCAATCAGCCTCTACAAAAGTAAAAACAAGTTGCCTGTAAACACAATCTGTAATCACAAGAAGCTTGTATATCATGTTTGTTCCACATACAGTACTGTATGTATACACAGATATATACATATATACACACATACATACATACATACATACTTACATACACACATATGTATACAACAGTTGGTTCCGACTAAGTGATTTTATTGGACGAGAGGCATTCCATGAGTGCCAATATTTCAGTCTGGGCACTGGGACTTTTAACTATGCATGTATCACTCCACTTTACAAGTGTTCTTCTAATAATAGTTGCTAATTCAAAACACAACACACTTCTGATAAGCTGTTCAAGTGACTCAACATATTTTACTTCACTGGCTGCGTGACAAATGGGAACAGGCAAATGTAGATGACTACATGATACAAACGTGGCTATATTGGATACAAATTAGCTGACCTGTGATAATGTGAAAACTTATGTAACAAGCTAGCATGATGTTTATGTTTTGTTTGGTAACAGTCCAGCCACGTAGTTGCAGACACAGAACCAGAGACTGTATATATTAAAAAAATATATTTTAATTTTATTATTATTATTATTATTATTATTGACCATATGAAAGCTTTACACATAACATACATATGGGAGTTTCCATACCTCATCGTTTGAATTTGGCATAGGTAAAACGTGACCTTTGAACCTTCCAGCCAGCTCGGCCACAGATGGCTTGGATGGAGACTCCTTCTGGAAAAGTTATGGACAAACATAAGAAGAAGATAACTGAGTATTGACTGAACAGAAACTGCAGACATATCCTGTCAGTAACAATGAAGACAAGTTTGTTGCAACTCCAGTTTGACACAGATGTAAGAAAGGCAGCACTAATAGCCTTTGCGGTAGAATCATTGCAGGACGCAATAACTTTTTCACTTCCTCTGTGCAAAAGTGTAATCATAATATTACAGCACAAGAAATATACCTTAGCGCAATTATCATAGAAATTGGTTCTTATACTCATTGCAACTAATTCAGATTTGTATTCATAGATCTTCAATCAGATGTAGAAAGAGGAGTTGCATGTATAATTTACCTATTAAATGACATACATTGACACATTTGTCCACTACCCAAACTTGTAGAATAGTAATACAAATGTACTAAAACATTCTAATAAAAAATATAATAAAAGTTACAGATGACAATATTTCACCCATGTTATTAAGAATGGTGTGTAATGTGTTTCAACTGAACCAGAATCACTATACTGCCTTAGATTAAATAGTATGTCTCATTACTGTCATCAGGCGGTTACAAGCTGAACACAAAACACAGCATTCTGAAATTCAGACATGTAATATCTGTTTCACAATATCACTGGGAGCAAAAATAAGCCTGCTTTACTTCCCTCACTCAAATTGTGTAAAGATTGTGAAACATGGCAAAAAAAAACATGCAAACAAGGACAGCTTCACCAGCAGCCACCCCAGAGCTGTGGTTGAGTGTCGTTTGGGATCTATTAAATGGGTTAGGGTTGAGTAGCGAGAGATGATTTAAAACTGTTGAGAATTCTTCCTGGTTTTATATTCCGATAGTGGTCCTGTATAATCATAATTTGTTGATACTTTATGCATTAAAAAAAAAATGGAACTTGTTTATTGTGTCCACCCCTACAAGCCCTCAACCATTTAATGATCAAGGGTCTTACATTAGCTCAAACAGTTAGAAGACCACTGCCTCAGAGAATTTCCCTATTTTTCCAATAAAGAGTTATGTCTCTGAGGCCCAGCTGTTTACCATCACACCACAACATGCCACAGGTCAGACCTGTCCCTAAAGCCTTATCCTCAGATGTCTCTCTCTCTCTCTCTCTCTCTCTCTCTCTCTCTCTCTCTCTCTCTGCATAGGTGAATAGGTGATAAGCTGAGGCCTGTTGCTTTGCCTGTTGTCACTTAACATGCACGACTGAATAACCTCCCCCAATTTATTTATATTTCCGTTTATCACAAGCTTATCTCTATGAGCTGTGCAACACTACTCCATACTGAGTGCGGGCCTATCTCATAAATCAGACTGTCATCCTGGACATAAAAAGTGCTTCAAATTATATATAAGCATTGTGACAAGAGAGTGAAACCTTGATCACAGTAGTAATAAGTATGAGCAGATTTGACTCGTGATCGTATACATGCTGTTTTTATGTCACAATGATCACTGAAAATGCGGTTATGGCTCTCTTCCAAATTCCTAATTCCAAATTTGTTGATACGAGCGGTGTTCGCCACTTTGTTTATGTTGCTATTTGGACTGTGTGAAAGTATTAGATCATTTTTATCAATATTCACTGTGCGAGGAGATATTTGTTGAATTGGACAAAAAAAGTGTTTTATCTTACATTTAGTCTCACAAAGCCAGCCTTTGCATACACAAAGTCTGGTACACAGTGTTGCGTCAGTACCCGCCTACTTGACAAGCGAGGTGTTTTGATTGACATGTACAACGGCCAACTACATAAGTCAATGACCAAGTCTGACGTTAAACTTGCAATGAGGAAAACTAAACAACAGGACTCTGGCTGTTTACTTGTCTTGTAAATCTGTAAAATTAGTAGACTACAGTTCAGCACAGAGTTGCCTATGTGACATAGTGCTAATGAACGGAAGAGGCTGAGACTAGCTTACATTTAGCTTGCAATAATTGACTACACCTTTAATGTAACCCTGCTCCTTATTCCATCACCCTGTGTCTTCCATGGTCCAATCTCTTCTCAACTCTTGTTTGATTGACATATCCCAAGCCCCGCCTCTTTTTGAACATCCTATAACAGTTGAGCAATTTCTTTAATCTGACGGAACATCCCGTCTACCGTCTGTTTTCCTGTAATAGCTTTCTACTGTGTTTTGTCCAACCTGAGTTTAAATCATTTTTTTTTTTTTTAATGTTTACGCAAATGGTTAAAAATTCAAGTTCAGAGCAAACATATTCACCATGAACGTTCGCCACTGTTCGCCTATCTTGAACACACCTCTAGTTACAGTAACTAGGTAGGACAAGTGAAAGAGGCGGGGCTTGGGATAGGTCAATTGGCACTAAAAAGCATGCTTTTCATCAGTTTCCAATCACCACACACCCATCGGCGGTACAATAATCTGACCTGTTAGCCAAATGTAACGGGGTCCTCCCAGCCTATGTTATTACAACAAAGCACCACACACATGAACACATTCCCTGTTGTACCGTAATCATCCTCTATATTTTCCTGTCTCACTCTGTTCCCCACATGACCTCACTACATCACGCCCTCCACCCAAATGTTTTACAGCATCAACTGGCTGGCCCCAGTGTATCTGCAAAGGCTGTTTGTGCTCATATCTCAAGTCTTTTCCTGAGCTCTGTTTTGTCAAATGTGATAACTACTAACCACAAGGGACCACCTAAACCTCTGTCGTTATTTTGTAACCATAGTTGCTTAACTCTTTCCTGTCCCTCAAAAGCCAATGCCTCCATTAAGAGCCCTGTGTTGACGGCACAGGAAGTGCAGTCTTGCTTGTTTTAATAGTTCATCAAATGCTTAGGAAAATCAAGGTTCCGTTTAAATTTTGTTTGGTTTCATTTACTGAAAAATAAAACACGAGCGTAATGTTCACAAGAATGTCCCTCTTTACCCTATGGTTAGCTAGTTTGGGTCCTAAAGCACAAATACATTATGTTTTTTAATGTGTTCTAGTATATGCAGCATAGAAGGTGACCACTTATAGTTTGCCTAAACAAGAAAGAAAAGAAAAAACAAGAAAAATAAAGTTGAAATGACCTCACAGGAAAATCATGGTTCTTGTATCTGGGGGGGGGACTTTTTCTGTTACACAACAAAATCAACACATCATGCCATCTGTTTTAAATAAGCCTTCAGTCGAGTATCAGTAATAGGCAGTTGGTTTGAGTCAACTGGGACCCCGAGCTCATGGGTAAAGGGTGGAAAACTTCAGCTGTGGAGTAGATAGAGCTCTAGCCGGGCTATAGGCCTGGGAACAAGCCTCAGACCCTTACAGACAGCCTGCCTCTGACCAGTAACCCCTGAACCCCATGGATAGATATTACAAGATATTTGAAGAACTCCCACTGATCCACAAGCTATATCTGTAATACACTCGGGCATACTGTACTGTGAGCTTTTATTTACAAGGCACCAATGAAGATGGTTGCCAATAGCAACGCATCACAACATCTTGGCAGAATTCCGATGACAGAATTGGGTTGTGGTTAACAAAATGCTATTTCGTACCCTGTTTTGAGCCCGTTTTGAACTCCGCCTTCACAAAGCCATTGGATTGGTTTAATTTCAAACTCTTTACTGCTGCACCCACATTTAGCAAACATTGTCTCATAGATGTTCGCAGACATTTTATATCATTGTGTGGCCCTCGTTAGACTACTTATTCTGCAGCTGTGCGATACAGTCAAAATATTATTATTATTATTATTATTATTATTATTATTATTATTATTATAATAATAATAATAATAATAATAATATATAGTACATTAATAGACAAAAATGGCCAATCTTGCTGGTTATACCCGAGCTCAGACCTGGGAAAAGTCAGGCCCGGGGGCCGGATGCGGCCCTTTGAGACATCTGAGCCTCTTCCGTCCGTTAGCACTACACCACATAAGCAACTGTGTGATGAACGTCTGATGCATAGACCCCTGTAAACCTGACAGCGCTTTCCGAAATTGAGAAGTAGATGTTCATTGGCTGTTAGCGTTGTCACTCACAAAGTCTGTATGTGTAATTCCGGTGCGACACTAGTGCAGTAGCCTGCTTTATTTACTTATTTCAGTACATTTGTTTTAAACACTAACAGTAGCCTACTTATCTAACAGAACAATACCTGGAAACAAACAGAGTCATGTTGATACGTTTCTCAATAAATTCCTCTGCAAGTTTAACGTCAGACTTTGTCACTGAGTTACTGGTTGTTGTGTATGTCAATCAAAATTTCCTGTCAAGTAGGCGGATCTTGACGCGGTTAGCCAGCTCTGTGTACCAGACTTTACGTAAGGAAAGGCTGGCTCTGTGAGACTATACCCTAGCAAAATTATCCTCTATGAAATCAGGTTTTGGGAGGGCACTAACAAAAATGGTAAACTGTACCAATCAAGGAATGTACCTTAAAAACACTGCCGTGCTAATATTCATGCAGCTATGGAGACACAAGGTTTACTGAAGGACCAGCGGATGACCAGGTCCACACAAATACCGACATTGTCTGCGTTCTCCAGACACAGAAGGAAAGAAGCGAATGACATCAAACCATCTTGATCAACACAGCAATGGTTATGCCATCACTGGCCATGCAATCCACTGGTGAACTAATTATACCTTTTGTTTAGCTCAAGCTCTCAAACCGTCTCTGAGAAATGACTATGCGATGAAGTGACATCCCCCTTAAGCTCTGAATGGTTAGCCCCATACTCTCTAAACCAGCAGAGCCGAGGAACAGTGCAAGTGAAAGGTAGTGAGCACAGCTGTTCAGCAAGAGCCCCTTTGCTGAGCTTACATGAATAATGGCTTTGGTCTGAATCTGCGGACTGCATTTTCTCACAAGCCAGCGTGTTCTGCCAGCGGGAGCCCCACCGCAGATCGGTCCTCGCCCAGCCTGCACTTGTTAAATGCTAAAGAGAGCAGTCTTCTCACTCTCTCTGCCATTCCAGGAAATAATGATGTGTTGCTGGATTGGCCTTCATGTAAATATTTCATTTTTTCACTGCCCGCACTGGCACTGTTTAGTTAGTTAGTTAGTTAGTTAGTATGTATGTAACAATGAATCTATGTGCGTATGCAACTACATACTGTATATGTGCACGTGGGTAACACACATGCGTACAGAAAATGGACTGTGTGTGAATGTGCACACTATATAAGTCCCATAGACTCTTCAAAAGACATTCTGGTCTTCAGAAGGACATTCTGGCCCAGAAGGCTTTGCTGTGGCCGTGTTCAAAGGGAAAAGGCAGGTTCTGTCGACACAGACAAGCACTGTAGGGTGTGGAAACATAAACACGATGCAGAACTAAACAAGCAGCGGGGAAGAAGGAACACACTTCACAAGCATAGGTCAAAAACCCCACAGCAGAAAACTGCTGATAACCTCCAGTTCTCTGAGGAAGCTCACAAGACCGTGCACTCGTGGCGTCAGCGCTTTTCAAAGTGTGAGGCGAGACTGTGTTACTGGCAAGTTGGGAACTGAGACACAGGTGCTCCTGAACATACCCAACTCAAACTAGATAGCTATAACGGAAGCACAACAGCCATTTTACACAGAGAAATGCGGTGATGGCGGAGTCAGCTACAGGCGGCAAAGCCAGGCATGTATGTGGTGTCTGTTCTGATGTAATACTCTCATAAATGCAGCCTTCTGTCTATGTGGCCACCGAGAATAGAAGTTGAATGTCAGCAATATACAGTAAATCAAAGAAAGTCATGATGAATGTAAACATGTTGTTATTATGTAGTGCAGTTATTCCCAAATGCTTAAACTTCTGTGACTCCAAAGAAAAATGTTGACTCAAGCATCTGCTGGAGATTCTGGCTTGTGTTGCTGTGGTATTCCCACTAGCAATGGCCAGGACAGAAACCATCTGGCCTGTGGATCAAGTGGGTGGGAGCTGCATGGGTGTGTAGAGCGGCTAGCGTAGTTCAGCACAACCTTGGGATTAGGCCCTTTACTGGAGCCTTGCATCCTTTCCCAGCACCTCCCACCAAATCCTTATCTCACAACTGGTTTCCATTGCTGTCTGAAGAAGTCTAAAGAGATGTATTCTGATTCCAGTAAATAGAATGTATGACAAACCATTAGATTCATATTGTATTATTGACATTTACATTAAATTGGTTCCAATGTAAAAATAATTATCTCACATTTCATAGGAATAACCAACTCAGGTTTGATTACTATTTAAAATAAAAATAGAAATGAAACCATTTAGAGTCCAACCAACATATCATACGATGACTAATATCTGCATATATGTATTTAAATCATCAGTCATGAGCAATACTTGAAAAAAGTGAATGACTAAATGTTAATAACAGACATTTACCATTATCAAAAATGTAACAATTAGCTACATTTATTTATTTGTAACAAAACTAAACTAAAAAGAAGTTGTTACATCTTTGTATAGGTTGGTCATTGTCTGACAGGTAAGAATAGATCTAGCAGAGATTAAGAAAATCCCCACCCCAGGCGAGCAACTTGATACATGTTCAAAGCTGATAGCTGTTTATAGTTTAATACTGCAGACTAATTATGACACTAACTGTGACACTAATTATTTCAGCAGATAAAAAAAAATGTCTTTACTATATACTGTAGCAGCAGGAGTGTTGAGATGTGGGAGGGGCTGACAATTTCACAGGTACAAACCAAAGCAAAACATAAATATTTCTGTAATACTGGTTTTAAACACATGGGTAATTCTGGATACAAATTGAAGCGGGTGTATTTAGAAACTTCTCTGTCAAGGAATCAATATTAAAAACAGTGTTGCCGTGACAGTCACTGGTCTTTACTACTGCCCTCCTCTACATTATCTATATCTTCACATGCTTCCACCCTGTTTTAGTCCCATGCAATCTTTCCTGGACAGACATCAGGCACGCTGTTCCATACAACCTTAGCAAGACAACAAGCCTTCACGAGATAATCACATCACATGCCAGCCATGCAGCACAGCCACAGACTCTGAATAGTTTAGTTTAAGGGCCTTTAAAGGTTACAGTACCAGCTTAAAGTGGTAAAGTGTAAGGTCTCTAGAGTATCATTACAAAGCTTCTATTTAGAGCAGGGTGTACTTTAAGAATGCATATTTTCTAAGCCAATGTTTTTTGCCTCTAAAATAAAGAAATAAAAACTGGTGTTAGTTCACATAGTTATTCTGCCCCCAGCAGACAAATAATAGTTATATAAAAAAAAAGTTATACTGTATCAAACTGCTCCTTACAAGAATGTATATTTCTAAACATTTGAATACCATGGAAAATCATACAGCAGTCCGAACTAAATAGGAAGTAAGAATTTAAAACAAGGAAGTAAGAAAGATTTGTAGAAAACCCACAGTAGAGCAACGCTGTTTATGCTGTTTAGGAGACTTGTTCTGGTTTTTGCTATAACAACACTTTTATGACTTTGAGGAATAGGAGATAAAAAGACATCTGAAATATTAAAAAGGTATAGTCATCCATTTTAAGATAATAATTATTTTGTAAAATTCACCAAATATCTCCTCGCATTCTGCTATATTATCCTTCTCTGTGCTTATCTGGTACTGCTACACAGCCCTTGCTCTGTAAATATAGCACATACAAAGTGGTGCATACCGACACAACAACAATGCCCTAGGCTTCGCAATGTGTGTCAGTGTGTGGGGCGGAGCTTCTGAAGGAGTTTGTTTTGATTTGAGCTTGAAGTTAGCAAGCGTTCTCAATAATGAATAACCCTGCCTATAATCAGAGACAATGTATAGAAGAGGCATGCCACTTTGAATGGAGCTCTATGGGAGATTTCTGAAAGCCAAATGTGGCAGTTGGAAGAACATATCCTTGACGTAAGCGCTCAGTTGAGGATTTGCGACACCATTACTTTCAAATTGTGGTAGACTGACTTTGAACAAGTGTGGAAGTCAGCTGCCTACATATATTGTTGAATATAGACATACTGTAGCCTCTGTCTATATTTAGCTTTTGAACAATTAATTAATGAAAGAGTCCATGTGAAAAGTGTAGAAACATTTGTCCTTATTTCACTAAGATCACACCGGCAAGGTGAACAATGAACGCCCACAACCGACTCTTAATTAATCCAGAAGGCACACCCATATAAAGACACACAAACAAGGCATCTACGTGCTATTGCAGTAGGTAATGTACTGACAATGTTAATATTATTGAGGATCAATATTTCTTATGAATGATTAAGATTAGGTGTTAGTTCACCATCAATGATCAGATGTTAAAAATGAGACAACCTGCTGTAGGCTATACTACAGCAAAAATTGCCATCGTTTGTAAGTACTTTGTCAATTGTCATTGAGTTAGGGGGCATGCCCCCTAAATCAATGACAAAGATTGACCCCTGCAAAGATATTTTTAAAATAAAGCACTTAAATGCCAATTTCTGGGGACTTGAAAAACGAATATTCTAGCGTATGCCCAACTACTGTGTACTCACAATTTTGAATGTGGACTAGAATCATTTGAATACTGGTGAAATCAGAGGACACAGGCTGTCAATATAATATGATATTTGATGGGGGGGGGGGGACAAAATCTAGATTTTGTTTTGTTTATCAAAGACACAGGGAGTCACTGTAGGGGTTGCAGACCCTGTCTTAGACACAACAGTTAGCCTAATTCTCTAATGTTTATTCTAACATCACAGGGATATCATATATGCAAATATGAGAATTCATATAGATCTGCCATATGAGAGATGTTCATCCTGTGGCTCATTAAGTGATTAAGAACAGGGGACTGGCTACTGTATGGATGTTTTTTTAACACACAAAACATTCAATGCATAACATACTTGAGAATGAGGTTATAGTCTGAGGGTAACAATACACAGAACATCTCTGCCTTGCAAAAAACAGATGTGTGCAAAGCTCAGTATAAAGACTTAATTACAAGCATTCACTTTTATATGAAATTGTTCTGAAGTCTCCAATGGGCCAACTCTCAATTAGTAGACAGGCTAACAAAGACAGTTACCATTGAGCTTTTGCCTTTATTTTAAAAAGGGAAAACTTACATTTGGAAAAAACTACATAAAAACACCGTCGTTGTTAAAATATTGTGTTTTATGTACTGCACCCGTTTTATCACAGCCATAACCATACGTGGATTTTGACAGATGTTTTGTCAGCTCCACATTTCCTGTCTCTCACGCTGTGGTTAAAAACACGACAAGTTGGTATGTGTACGCCTACTGAAGGCTACAACCGAATCGTATTTAATTAAAGACTTCTTGACATGCATGGGATGACAGCCAATATTTGTAGACCATCACTACACACGCAAGAAAACACCATACCGTGCGAAATCATCATATTTTACAATGCGTTTTTCAAGTTATGATAACATTAATTCATTAATGTTTTTTAATATACACAGAATATTTTGTTGTTACCTCCATCCTGGAAACCCTCTTTTCCTGTAATCGCTACTTCGAGCACGGCTCTTCAGTGTGGGCGATGAGGGTGAGCGTAGTTGGCCGAGGAGCTTAACTGCTAGAAAAGGGGTGGTCTGTGTTTATATCTGAAGCCACAACACGCTAGAGTGGAGAGGCGTAGCTCCGTCTCCGTGCACAGCGTCGGCCGCGGCGGCGCGCATGAACGGAGCGCTATAACTGAGGCTAGGGTGGTGGTGCTCGTGCACTCCACCGTGCCAGGGATGGGATGGGTAGCACCCCAATATAGCCTATATAAAATAAACAATAATAACAGTAATAGCAGAAGGAAAAGTCACAAAAGAATTTCAAATGCCAGAATGTGTTGTTATATGTCACCAGGAGGCGGCGTTGGACTATGCGATAAGACATGGTTTGCATATTTTGTCTCAAAATAGTCAAAGTAGTGCGCATTCATTGTGCACAGTGTGCGCTGAGGCGCATCAGTGAGAGGAGAAAGCCAGTATACATTGAAAGAGGTAAAATAATTATCTAATTCATTATAGGCTACATAATGTTGGCTATTAATCTTAAATGCACATATTGTATCGATGAAGGTTAACAATTAAAGATTCCCTAAACTTTTCTGCGCCCACTCAATTCAAACATTCCGGACACGCCACAGGGTCCAGAGAAAGCATTGAAATCATACACTATACTGTTTAACAGCATTACAAAGAAATTAGCTGGCAAAAAAAACTACCCCACTGATACACAGCAACACAGTGTACAACAAACGGCAACGGCAGACCACCCACGTTGATCACCGTGTATAATCTACAGTGCATCCGGAATTCGCTTTTTTCACAATTTCTTATGTTACAGCCTTATTCCAAAATAGATTAAAATATACATATTTCCTCAAAATTCAACATACAATACCCCATAATAACAAAGTGAAAAAAGCTTTTAGAAAACTTAAAAAAAAACAATAAATAAAAAAGTTAAATGTAAAGTATTTACAGCCTTTGCCATGACACTCAAATGGAGCTCAGGCACATCCTGATTCCCCTGATCATCCTTGAGATGTTTCTACAACTTGATTGGAGTCCACCTGTAGCAAATTCAGTTGATTGGACATGATTTTGAAAAGCACACACCTGTCTATATAAGGTACCACAGTTGGCAGTCAGAGCACAAACCAAGCCATGAAGTCCCAGGAATTGCCTGTAGACCGCCGAGACAGGATTGTATCGAGGCACAAATCTGGGGGAGGCTACAGAAAGATCTTTGTAGCATTAAAGGTCCCAATGAGCACAGTGGCCTCCATCATGCAGAAATTAACAACCACAAGGACCCGTCCTAGGGCTGGTCACCCGGCCAAACTGAGCGATCGGGGATGAAGAGCTTTAGTCAGGGAGGTGACCAAGGTCACTCTGACAGAGCTCCAGGGTTGCTCCGTGGATAGAGAACCTTGCAGAAGGACAACCATTTCTGCAGCACTCCACTAATCAGGCCTGTATGGTAGAGTGGCCAGACAGAAGCCACTCTACAGTAAAAGGCACATGACAGGCTGCCTGGAATTTGCCAAACAGCACCTGAAGGACTCTGTCCATGAGAGAGAAAATTATATGGTCTGATGAAACAAAGATTGAACTCTTTGGTCTGAAGGCCAAGCGTAGTGTCTGGAGGAAACCAGGCACCATTCATCACCTGGTCAATACCATCCTTACAGTGAAGCATGGTGGTGGCAGCATCATGATGTGGGGATGTTATTCAGCGGCAGGAACTGGGAGACTAGTCAGGATCAAGGGAAAGATAAATACAGCAATGTACAGAGACATCCTTGATCAAAACTGCTCCAGAGCAGTCTGGACCTCAGATTGGGGAGAAGGTTAATCTTTCAACAGGACAACGACCTTAAGCACACAGCCAAGATAATAAAGGACAGGTTCAGGACAACTCTGTGAATGTCCTTGAGTGGCCCAGCGAGAGCCCAGACTTGACTTGACCCATTGGAGAGATCTGAAAATGGCTGTGCACAGACCCTCCCCATCCAACCTTATGGAGCTTGAGAGGTCCTGCAATGAAGACTGGGAGAAACTGCCCAAAGGTAGGTGTGCCAAGCTTGTAGCATCATACTCAAAAAAGACTTTACGCTGTAATTGCTGCCAAAGGTGCTTCAACAAAGCATTGACCAAATGCTGTGAATACTTATGTACATATTAATGTTGCATGTTTTATACATTCACAAAAATGTTTTTTCACCTTGTTATAATTGGATATTGTGTGTTGAATTTTGAGGAAAATTATAATAATACATTTTGGAATAAGGCTGTAACATAAAATGTGGAAAAAGTGAAGTGCTTTGCGGATAATGACCTTTTCTTGTTTTTCAACATATAGGCTATATAAAAGTATTCAGCTATGAGCAAATCTTATATAGGCCTACTGATTACCGAATAAAGGTCGAACAAATAATAGAACGTTTAAAATTAGCTTACATTCTCTGCGGCTGGACGCCTGTTAAATCAAAAAGTGCTGGTCAAATGAGCTTGAGGGAAGAACAGGCCAAATAGGCTATTAATAGTAATATATGGTCCTAATGATTATAATGAACCATGTTCACAGAACAGGCAATGTGTAGCTTATAGTCGCCTTTATATTACAATGGCTCCCTCACCTGGTGAAACCTGCTGGACAGAAAAAGCCACAACAGTGATGCAGCATACAGTATAAGCACAGAAAAATATATAGGCCTAAAAGTAAAAAAGTATAGTCTAGTGAAGTATATGTAACTATAGGCCTGCGTCGCATTCACACTATTAACCACACATTTCTATACGGTTTGTTCTAGAAATTGGAAATTCAATAATAGGCTAATATTGTCTTTTTAAAAATCTATTTAAACTACGTATGGTCTAAAATAATGTGTGCCTGCCTATACCAGAGATGTGCAACATTTGTAATGAGTAGTATAGCCTATTGATCCATCCAGTTATATTTGCAGTGCTGAATGACTGAAGTTGTTTGCGGGAGAGAATGACAGTGGCAGGCCAAGCACTTGAAGCACGCTAAAGAAAATACGCAGCGGCGAAGCGGCAGATTGATTTCGCCTCTGCGTGACGGCAGAGTGGAGCGAGAATGTAATGTTTTACAGGCTGACGCTCAAAGATCCACTGACGGGGAAGAATTATCTTATGTGTCGCGAGGGTGACTCACCCCGGAGTGACTGTCTTTTATGTGTGTGCGTGTGCGATTACTTGCGTCGAACGCCCAGTGAATCATGGCGACATCAGTCTGAGTACACTGTTGTATCCTTTGTTGTACCCCTTGTTCTGGCGTGAGAATGTCCTTTTTGAATAGTTATTTTTCAACCAGATAAATATGCGGATAAATGTAATATTTTAGGTATAAATGTTACGCCGCAGAGCCGAGGATTCTGTCACAAGTATAGGCTACACAAGATAAGACAGCTCTGTCTCACATGACAGGCTGGCAGTATGGTTTCTCTGCAATGCGCTGTAGAGCTAGCGAAAAGAAATTGTGTTGAGCAATAGTCGCGCTCCACGTTCAGGGCCAATATGTGTTATGGTGGCGTGTGGGTGCCCGGCCTCTACCCCCTGTCAATAGAGCTCAAATATCATGCAGAGCAAGATGTCGAGGCCGGCAAATGTACCATGCTGGACATGGGTAGAGGTTGGTGGTGGACTTCGAACGGTCCTTGAACTACAAATCACTGCAATGTGTTTGGAGAGTCTGCACAAAGACACCACTAAGTTGCCCGCAATGCTCCACCATGTCAGTCTTCAAGACTGGATAAGTCCATAAACACCAGCCTCTTTCTCTCTAGAGTGTATGTGTGTTACTCATCAAAATGCTGATGAGGTCCAAACCATTCAAACATTGTATCGTTTCATTTATACCTACCAGCACACCAAATAAAGAAATACATTATCAATGCTGGTGCATTGGCCTAGTATACCCAATTAATGTTGAGCTATGCACCTCTGTGGTCCGTAGATTAGTTTACCCAAGGAATATGTGAGGGTGATAGAACCATAAATGTCCACCCAGATGTTAATGAAAGTGGTTGTGACTGAGTGAGAGACATTGGCAGGTGGGTATATGGTCCCAGCCTGGGATTAACAGTGCTAGGAGTAGAGAGATGGTGCCAGCACCCAGGTGTAGGAGAGAGGGACATGGACTCTGGTGTTTCCAACAAATCGTTTTCCTCTAATGCTGCTTCCAACCAGAAAAGGAATCATACACACAAACTGAGTAAACCTTTTTAACAATGTTAAAGAGGTCATCCAAGAAATCCCTTCCACAGCTAGAGCTTTCAGCATTTCTGATTGGATTTCACCAATCCCTGGGCTTTGCCACTGCAGAGTTGTTTGACTACCTCAGTGACTTCCATCAGGGTAATTGACGATAATCCCCCATCAGCCTCCAACTCTGCCTTTACCATAGAGGGTGTGTTGGTTGGATTCAAGAGTTCCTCAATGTGTTCCTTCATCCGCCCAATAACTTCCTCAGTTAAGGTCAACAGCGTCCCATCCTTACTGTACACAGAACATGCGGCCTCAGATCAAATGATACGATCACAAAAATCGATCATCGAACTTCGGCCTAGGGTGCTCTGGTACCACGTACACTTAGAAGCACCCTTATGTTCGAACGAGGTGTTCGTTATAGACATACTTCTGTGCTAGTCACAGATTAACAACAAATGTCCGCTCGGGTTTAGATCAGGGAGGCCGTTCCTTCCAATCCCACCTCTCAGAGTGTCTCCATCATTGCCATAATCACATGAACATTGAAGTTTCCCAGCGAACTATGGAGTCCCCTACTGGAGTCCCATGCAGGACTCCATTAAGGGTCTCCAGGAAGGCCGAATACTCCGAACTGCTGTTTGGTGTATATGGAAAGACAACAGTCCAGTTTCCCCCCCCACAACCCATATGCGTAGTGATGAGACCCTCTCATCCACCGGGGTAAATTCCAATGTAGCAGCGCTCCAACAGGGGCTTGTTAGCATCCCCACACCCATCCGGCACCTCACACCCTGGGCTACAAAGTAGAATAAAGTCCATCCCCTATCCAGGAGTATGGTTCCAGAACCAAAACTGTGCGCAGAGGTAAGTCGCACCAAGTCTAAATGGTAGCGCTCTACCTCCCACACAAGTTCCACGGTGACGTTCCACGTCCAGAGCCGGCCTCTGCCGCCTCGGTCTTGTCCGTCAAGGCCCCTGACCGTCACTGCCACCCATATGGTTGTGCACCCGACCCCCACAGTTCCTCCAACAAGTGGTGGGCCCATAGGATGAAGAGGAGGGTGTCACGTTGCTTGTTCGCTCGCCAGCGAACCCTCCCTCTGAGACAGGGCTTCCTCCGGGCAGGAAAACTTGGAACAACTCTAAAATGTTGTTCCATGAAGGGTCTTTTGAACCATTCTTAGTCTGCCCCCTTGCCTGAGACCACTTTGCCTGGGGAGACCCTACAGCACAAGGCTCCAGACAACACAGCTCTCAGGGTCATAGGGTCACACAAACATAGATATAGATAGATAAGAGACAGATTCTCTGGATGGACTAACTTAAACTATAGTCAACATAGCCATTCAAACAAAAGTTAAAGTACAAAGACAAAACTTCAAAGATGATTAAGAATTATAAATCTTTTATTGTGCATGGATCCTTTGTAGATATCATGACTATACAGATACACATTTGATACATATCTATGATTACATTTTTTTTTTCCTTATTTTCCCATAACGAACATTTTCAAGTGATATGTCTGGTAGTATGTATAGTATAATAAATTTCATTTTGGAATGTACGGTGTATGAGGTAACTGCAAACATTAAAATTACATAAAAATGGTCTCTTTTTGTGCATGTTTTGTCTCAACCAAAGGTTGCTACCTCATGGTGGTGGTGTTAAAATGGCACATGTTGCAATCACTATCAAAAATAGGAATTTGAGTTCTTTAAATGACAAAGACGACATTTGCAGAATGCCTGAAAAGACCAAATCATGTAATTAAGCAAAACGTTTTGCAAGGTACCTGTATTTCATTTTGAGAGTTGCAACAGCAGATATCTGGCCATAACTAAACACAACACTAGAACCTACAAACAGACCACTACTGAGAACTGTCAGCAATCCAGTAGGAATACTTCACACACGCACGCGCACACACACACACACACAGAGGAAAGGCAAATTTATAATCAGAGGATGCACATTATATAACATGTATCTGCCCTTTGCTTTCATTTTCTCTAGAGCATATTAACGTACATTACTTCATTACAAACAAACGTGTGTGTGTGTATGTATATATGTGTACACACACACATATATTATATATATATATACATATACACACACACACACACATATATGACCTGGGGGAGAAAGAAAACACGCAATACAAAAAACGCTGCTTGATAATTTTCCGTATCAAATAAACATTGCTAAAAATAAAAACACGTTTTAGTGTCCTCCAAAACTAAAATAAAAGAAAATGCTCCAGAGAATTGAACAACTTCTCTCCAGTGAAAGCCTCTAAACAGTGGCTTCTCATGGTTTTGCTTGCTGAGAAACCTCAGTTTCAGAGACACAATGCGCTTGTACAACTTTTAAAACACCCAACAGCACAAGGAGGGCGTGCACAATCTCAAAACGTGTTCAATAAAATGCATCACAAGACCAAGTCATGGTCAGCCAAGGTGGTCTTTTACTAGGGCGCAAAATCAATTACGGAGGTGGTTTAGAGGTTGGGGGGCAGGAGAAGAGAAAACACAAAACAATAACATACAGGTAAGCGTACATTTTTTTGCTCAACAATATGTCAGAGTACAGCAGCTGCATGATTGTAATAAAAACAAGCTAGAGTATAACCATGATAGTAAAAATAAGTATAACTCAGTTAGTTTGGTTTTTGTCTGTTTTCTAACTTTATACTGAGCTTTTATTTTTTTTTTATTTGAATTTTTTAACATTTTCCTCGTCTTACTGTACAAAAATATACTAAAATTTCTCCAGTCATTTTTGCATCCTTAAATATTCTAAACATCAAAGGGTTGGAAAGTGCTAAATTAATGTTCTACAACGCGATCAAGGATTTCATATCCGCCATCTCTCCCTCTATAGATAGAGCCCTTCATACTCCAGCAGGGTCTGCCAGCCATGTACCTCTGTGGCACAGCCCACGGCATGGCCTGGCCTCGCCAGGGCCCAGGAAAAAAACTGCCTAAGGCCAAGATCTCCCCTACTCACCATTTTTGGAACATCTCTCAAAAAAGAAAATGACAAAACAATTACAAAAAGAAAGAAGAAAAGAAACATGGTTTCATACTGAACACATAAATGGAAATATAAATTAGTATATCTATACATACATATTTATTATATACTGTAATCAACAGGTACACCCCTTCTTCACAGTTCCTTCTGCACAAGACAGCCAATCGAAGCGGAGTAGAAACCGCAATCCAGGAAACCGTGATGCTATGTAGAATGAGTGTGTGTGTGTGCGTGTGTGGGGGGGCGGATTGGGCAGGAAAGCATTGTCAGGAGCAGGTTATAATCAATGTGTCCCCTCGCCATATGCCCCCCCCACCCCAGGAGGAACTCAAAACAAGCAAACATGACAAGGGAAGCCCAGAACTGGATTAGGCGGGCGGCGACGCAACCAAAGGAGGGAGGCGCTCACTTGATGACAAAGTACTGGATGACGAAGGCGATGAGGATGGCGATGACGGCGAAAACCATGAGCAGAAGGAAGGCGCACTGCTCGTCACTCAGGCTACGCCGGGGCCTGCCGCTGCCGGCGTCCCCCGGGCCCACGCGGGAGCCCGCGCCTGCCACGCCGCCGGCCGCCCCAGGGTCGCCGCCGCGCAGTGGGGGCAGCGTCACTGTGGGGCTGTAGGGCCCGCTCAGCTCCGGGGCGGCCTGGCACTGACGGATGGCACACACCCGGAAGCGATGGTCGCTGCCAGGCTGCAGGCTCTGGACGTGGTGGGACGTAGCGGGCCCTTTGTACGCCTGGCACGGGGGGGGGGGGGGGAGGGGGGGTGGGTGTGAGGGACGGAGGGGAGACACAAGGAGTCATCATCTAAAATGGAGCAACGGAATGTGTTTCTGTGGAACAGTGAGCTTAGCTGCTTGATTGTGTGTATGCAGTATACGCCCCGTCACATATACCCTCCTCCACAAAGGTGCACAGCAACAATAATGTTACTGTGCACACAACTCCCCATATTACAACCGCATCATGCAGTAAAAACTGAATATTAGGCATGACTTAAGACAGTTATGCAGAATCATGAATATATTAATATATGACGAGCAAGAAGTCATGTGAGCAACAAAGTGATGAATACAACATTTACATTTAATGTCTAATACAAAAGATAGAATGTTTCTGCTCTACGATCCTGTATTTTTCCATGGGGCACGTTCTGTAAATAATAAACTAAACGTGAGGTTGCATATAGACTATAAGATTATAGGGTATTTGTGTAAAAGCACCAATGTACCGAACCGTGACATTAGTGTACCTCTACACCCCTAAATATTTGTGTTAATCCGAATACTGTATTTGGTTTCTGCTCCATCCTTAATACCTACACTCTACTGGCGCTTTGATACTTGACGCCACTCGTTAAATTGCTTTGTTAAGTCTGCTTAATGACCTAAAGTAAATTATAATCTGCTCATCTCCATTTTAGTGAGTTTGATGCAATTTTGGTGATCTTTGGTGCGTGTTGTTTGATTTCCGTGGTAACCTATGGCCTAAATGGTGTTTTCTGATATTTCATCTTACATATATACAGTAGTGTTACCAGATAATACTGAATTATTGCATTTGTTCGGGTTAACAATATTACATTTGAACTGAAGCCTTTTACATTAATCTTTGCTTAATAACCGTGGTAACCAGCTGAGCTGAGTGCTCCTATTAAGCACAGAGGCTGGAGAGGATTTCCCAGCTCTTTCACAAGTCCAGAGGGAAACTAATGCATGCGTCTACAGTATCACTTAATAATTTATGTAGGTTACAAATTCAGTTTTGGTAGTACAAAATATCTATAATGTATATTATACAACAGCCCGCAGCAGTCAGGCAATCTCCTCTCCTGTAAATGTTGTAGTGTGCCACAGGCGCTGAGCTACCAATGAGCCGCACACACACACACACACACATCTGATGTGGTGAGATTAGCATGAGCCTGCTGCAACCACTACTCCATTACAATGCTGGTTGTGGGCGGGCCGGGGGTTGATCAGGAGCGATGAGCTGGCAGCCGCCAGACATATGGGATATACCTCATGGACCAATGACCTTTTGCATAATAGGCAGTGTAATGGCAAGAGAGAATAAATGTGTATAAACGGAGCGTCGCCACCCATCCATACATACCAAGAGCTAGGCGAGGGAGGTAAATGTCCACCTATAAATCACCCGGCGGATCAGTGATGTTACGCGTGGAAGCTGTGAGACGGAACATACCTGCCGGAACTCTGAGTTTCCCATCATGCACTGCAGGGCGTAGATGATGGAGTCACCCCTTACGGGTGGCAGAGCTTCCCACGAAACATCACAGGAATGGTCCTCTAAACGCTCCACCTTGGGGGCTGCAGGGGGACAGGAAGGAGTGGAATTACATGGTGTCCGTATACTGTAGTATTGGCATTTCTGTGTGTGTGTGTGTGTGTGTGTGTGTGTGTTAACACACATACAAACACTGTACTGTGTGTATGTGTGTTAACGTACAACCACTGTACTGTGTGTGAACATACAACCACTGTACTGTCTGTGTTTGGGTTAACATACAACCACTGTACTGTGGTGTGTGTTAACATACAAACACTGTACTGTGTGTGAACATACAACCACTGTACTGTCTGTGTGTGTGTGTGTTAACATACAAACACTGTACTGTGGTGTGTGTTAACATACAACCACTGTACTGTGCGTGCGTGCGTGCGTGCGTGAACAGAAGAGAAGATGCCCGTACCTTTAAGGGGGGCGGGAGGGGAGCGTGGGGTGGTGAATGTGTAAACACCGGAGAAAGGCCCTTCGCCTGCTTCATTAAAGGCCTGGATGCGGAACGTGTAAGAGGTAGACTCATTGAGCCTCTGCACCTTGTGAGTGTGGCATGACCCTTTGTACACGGAGACAAACCTGCAGCCACACCAGGGAGGAGGGGTGAAAATAGATGTTGAGAGTCAAGATTTGCTTCGGCCTTTCTAGTGTGAAGTTCTCCCCGTCAGGGAGAAATTATAGCCTATAAGCTAGAAGCTTCGGTTTGACTTTGCCTTGAGAATCAGTCTGGAGAGCTTGGAAATCGCTGTGTTTCAGGCCAGAAAAACCAAGCGTGTGGCCAATAAGCGTCGTACTGTTAGCTACGGGTGAGGTTTAGGTGTGATGAAGGAGACTTGAATAAAAAAATATATATAAATTATGCAATATATATAGCATCAGTTTTATTCAAATGTAATAGAAGAGCAAAAGCTTTATCCCCACGGGAAATGTGTTTTCACTCTTAACAACACACACTGCTGGGTCACAGGTTCATCCAATCACCTGCCAAGCATTATTTGAAAGTGCCTGCCCTTTAAAAAGAATTTCAGTCTCAGTTTCAGTCTCCCTAGATGGATGTGTCTAACAGACAGATATCTGGCATGTCAGGTTAGAGCAATAGAGAAATTGGTGGCAACAACAATTTTCATTTTCATATTACCTTATGTAATGGTTTTACTCAAAGACTTTCCTTTAGAAATTTACGATTCAGCCATATAAAAAGGTGTCCTGGTGGCAATATAAACAGATCACGGTCTGTATCTATTATGGCTGCACTGCCTAGTGAGGTACTTTTAAATGCATCACACATAATAATGCCTTTTGCTTCTGTGTGTTGTCACACTGTATGATATGATGCCAATAAGACCACCATGGAAGACAGTGCTCAATTAGTTATCTTTTCAGGCTTTATTTGTTGCATGCAGTGCCACTAAGATGTTGTCTTACAGTCTAATAGTCTGGCAGGTCTCTTGCCAGCGGGCGCTTATTAATATGATAGTATGATCGTAGCGAGGGGCACACCAGACGCTGTCGGAGGCGGTCTTTGCTAGAAAGCCCCAGGGTCTTCCTAGCCTGGTGTAACCAGACTTAAAAGCCCCAGGGTCTTTCTAGCCTGGTGTAACCAGACTTAAAAGCCCCAGGGCCTTTCTAGCCTGGTGTAACCAGTCTTAAAAGCCCCAGGGCCTTTCTAGCCTGGTGTAACCAGACTTAAAAGCCCCAGGGCCTTTCTAGCCTGGTGTAACCAGACTTAAAAGCCCCAGGGTCTTCATAGCCTGGTGTAACCAGACTTAAAAGCCCCAGGGTCTTTCTAGCCTGATGTAACTTTGTTGGACACAGCAGGTACCAGTAGCTACTAGCTAATCAAAAGAGTGTGGATTAAATGGAGTTAACAATTGTTATACTAGCAGCAAAATTCACTTCCTCTCTGCTTTGGATTTAACCATGTACAATCACAATTAATGTCGCTAAAAATGTAAATGTCAAATTTCAATGGCGTTTACCGTGTTTGTTTACCTGAACGATTAGCTAATCTATGAGCATATCTACATTTATTTAGCTGAGATTACAGTCTGGAAACCCCTGGTCACATTAGGGTTGTCGCAGCCACACAGCTGGTGGCCCAATCAGCGTGGGTTGGTCAGATGACGTTGAAGTCAAACGTGTTTCAAAATGGCGACAGCGCTAGATGAGGCGACCGGAACAGTTGTAGCAACGCTGGTTAAACGCTGTCCAATAGTTTCAAAATCAACCAGTTTCAAAATGGCCTCACCTGCCACTCCTGTCCTCCATCTGCAACTGGTACTGCAGGGCGTCCGAGGTGGAGCCCTTGGCCGGCCCGTCGCCCCACTTGAGCCTCAGCGTCTGGTGGCTGAAGGCGGTGCACTCCAGGCGGGGGGGCAGCGGGGGCAGGGGCTTGGTCTTCATCTTGAAGGTGTGGCTGGAGGGGCCTGTGCCCAAGCTGTTCACCGCCTGGATCCTGATCCTGTTGGGGAGAGACACACACACAAAGAGAGAGAGAGAGTAAGTGAGAGAGAGAGACTGACTAAGGAATCCTCCCGCTGAACCCACTAGGGACTCAAATGCTGACATCGTGGAATTATGTCATTTAAAATTTCAGTTAAAGCAGCAGATCTTTGCACAATAAAACAGAATGAACAATATTACAACAATATTTCTTAAGTTCATTCTCTTTATTAGGATTCTATTCCACTATCTTTTTGTCTCTCATACATAAAGCTACTGCAGCAACTACACCAGGATACATTCCTTGTGTGCAAACGTGCCTGCCAATAAACCGTACGCTGATTACAAAATATATATAATAATGATTATATTGATATTATTTTGGTCAATAATATTTAAATCAGGGTTATTTAACACGACTAGTCATCAACTTTGGAAAGATGTTGCATTTAATGCACTTAAAAAAAACCAAACAAATTAACAGTGAAAGCACCTTCAACTGTGAAATGTCCCTTAACACTTCTCACACTGATCTGTCACTGTCACCCTGCGAGGGGCGAAACGCAAAAGTGAGCGTGTCTTTCAGAACACGAGACCAAATTAGAGTTTACTCGCTAAACGTAATGTGCAACATAATCGTTTTAATTTCTCGATTAAATTGTTTTTGTGATTGTTAGGAGCTGAAATTGAAAAACACGATTATAACTAATTGATCAACAGCCCCATTACAAACTCTACATGGCACAAGCTAACAGAGACCCATTTGAGGAAGCCTTCCCTATACAGTGCGGCCTGAAACAGAGGGGTCCCCCCCCCCGGGGGCTACCTGTAGCTGGTGTCTGGCTGGAGGTGCTGCATGATGTATGTGGTGACGGGGCCCACGACGATAGGCTGCCGGTCCCCCAGGTCAATCTGGTAGTGTGTGATCTCTGCCCCGTGGGGGCAGGGGGGCTCCCAGCTCAGGCCCAGGCAGGTGGACGGGGAGTAGAGCGGCCGCGACGCCGACCCGCTCTGTTCTTCATCCTCCTCCTCCTCGTCCTCCTCGTCGTTGTCGTCGCCGGCCTCTCGAGACGTCTTGTGGCGCCTCATCTCCGACTCCTTGAGCGCGCGCACATTGCTGACGGCTGCCGGCACGGAGCACGGCGTCTGGCAGAGCACCGCCTCGCTGTAGGGCCCCACGCCCGCCACGTTCACCGCCTGCGGCCACAGCAACAGTCGATGTGCGACGAAGAACCAAACCCGCCAAAACAAACCCATGCACACTGGCCTGGTGTCCGAACACGTTAATGACCGCACTTCACCACAAGGTGGAGCCTTGAAGTACAAATGCGGTGGAATGCATAATAATACATTCAGGGCCTTGAAAACACACTCTATTCGTACCTGTACCCGGCAGAAGTAGTGCGTTGCAGGCAGAAGGCCCTTGATCTCGTGGCTGAGGCTCGGCCCGCTGTAGCACACCTGCATGCTGCCCTCCGCAGCTCCCCATTCAAGACGGAACTCGGATACGGGCGCTCCGTTGCAGGGCGGAGCCTATTGGGGAAGAGACACACACACACACACACACACACACACACACACACACACACACACACACAGGTTAACGAAGCCTAGTTCCCAGTACATCCTGACCGACCGACAGAAGAGCGAGTCTTACCTCCCAGCTGACCACAACACACGTAGCGGATCTGCATGTGATGCAGGGGGCCCTGCAGGGTTCTGGGGCCCCGGGGCCCGTGGTCACCTCACAGCGCTCCGACAGAGGGCCAAACTAGCGACGCGCCGGGCACAAACATCAGTTAACAGGTCGTTAGCTGTAGGGCACAGTAACCACTATACCGCTTATGCAATTAGAATGGGAACTATATGCATTTGCTGCGAATGATGTCCACCGCAATCTGTATATTTAGCGACGTTAAACAAGGCTTGTTCTCCAGAAACAGATGGAGCACTGCTCATGGGATCAATAGAGCAAGATCTAAAACCACTGTATAAAGCGAGGCCAATACCTGGAACAACGTGGCTGCTGCAAAGCAATGAACAACAGTGGATGCGGCCTGAAACATTAATTTAGATTCACTACACGTTCACAACGGCCGAACACACTGTGGCTCTGTGGTGAGTATACAATATTTAGATCCCCTGAACGGTTCTCACATTAAATATTAACATAATATATAACGTTGTTTTAATACATGAATCAGTAATCATGCATTTCACCATCTGGCACGCTTCATAAATCAACTGACTGCCAGTGGGGTTCGTCACCACGGTGACGTGACAGTTTTGGCTGGCCCTCACCCCAGCCTTGTTGGCGGCCTTGAGGCGGAAGCTGTAGGTTTTTCCGGGCAGCAAGCTCCCGACTGTGCAGTCTAGCTCGGGGCCCTGGTAGACCTCCCTGGTCTCCTCCGGGTGTGGCCCACATGCCTCCACGCTGTAGCAGGACATGGGGCTGCCTCCGTCTACCACAGGGGGAGCTGGCACACACACACACACAGGATACAATACATGGAAGACACTCTATAGCACACACACTAAAGCTATAATGCTGGTGACTGGACTGTGCAGGATCATAACACACACGCAAAGATATGCACACATACGTAGACACAGACACACACACATACGTAGACACACAGACACACACATACATAGACTTCACAGCAGCGTTTCCTCCAAGCAGTGGGGGAGAAGGCTTATACTGGGTTGTGCGCGCGGTGCATGTCTACGCTGGTGGTCGGATTGGATGTCAATAGTTAATTTGAAAAATATAAAAAATCATATATTATATATAATTTATTTAAAAATACCTCATGGATTTGTGTGTTTTGCTTCAATTGGAGGGGAATTGATGTTTGGTGGGGCGTGGCGTCATGAGCTTCCCCCAGAAATGTTTACGTGTGAAACACTTAATTTCCTGCATTCTGGTGAACTTAAAAGCACCAGTTTGTGCCTTTGCATTCATCCATTTATGGTAAAAGGTATCTAGACTAGACTAGACACACACACACACACACACACACACACACACACACACGCAGCAGGATGTACGATGGACAGCCCACGCTGACTGGAGCAGGAGAGGAGTGACTCACCCCAGCGCAGCTGAACCTCCCTGGCTTTGGGCTTGCCCACCACACGGGGGGGCGGGCACGGCCCCGGGGGCACTGCTGGAGTCTGGACCTGCAGCGTCTCTGACAGCTGGCACAAACACACGCATTACACACCACATGAAAAACAAAACACACCCAAACATCCCATGTAGGGAACACAACGTTGCACCTAAACCTTTGTCACAGGGGCGCAGGCCTCCATAACTAATTTCCGGGGCACACGCAGCATGTCTGCATTGGTTATGATTCGGCATGTAAAAGAAGAGATGGTGCCCAGGAGAGGAGAGGAGAGAGAGAGAGAGAGAAACGTTTTCTCCCCAGAATCCAGCTTCAGCGACAAAAGGCACACAGCATGAGAGTGTCACGTTGCTCCGCGCAGATAGACAGGAGTCTGCTGGCGTGACTCATGTCACCATACAAGCCTCATCATGAATAAACGCATGCACTAACAACTGATGGAGGAATTAAAGAGCCTCTGTGAACTGAACTGATTAAGAGAAATATCCTCCAACACAGGACAGAGGGTGGTTGGGTTTGGGGTTAATAGATTTGGGGCCCCTTGTCTTGTACTTAACACCAGGAAGCTGAGACAAATCCACCACCCTCAACACACAAGAGCAGCTGAATGAAAATGTCTTATTAAACGCGCCATAAATAGAGCGCACGTCGAAAATTATTCATGTGAACATTTATCAGATCAAACATGGGTTAGGGGGTTGAGGATTGAAACAGCGCCTCCCAGAACGTGCGTGCGTGCGTACCGTAGAAAATAGACGGCTATATAAAGAACTGGCACACACGCGCGCGCACACACACGCACACACGCACACAGCGGGCTAGAAATAAAGATAGTTTGTTATGCTGCCCCCACCAAAACAACTACAAGAGCATCAGCACCGATTTGCACAGCGTACTTCTCCCCAATCGCCCTCACGGCACTCGTTTACACGAACATTAAAACAGGATCTTAAATCTTATATTGTTGCCCCCCCCCCCCCATTCCCCCAAAGGCTAATGCTCATTATCGCACACTACCTCCAACTACTTTGCAATACATTGTACGTGTACGCGTGCCTCGTGCGCGCGCCTAAGAACTCACCGGGCTCTGCCCCCCCTCGCTCATGCAGTACACTCTGGTCTGGTAGGAGCATCCGGGCTTCAGGCCGCTGCACACGTGTTCTGTGGCCGGCCCCGAGTACACCAGCTCCCACGACACACCTGTGCAGTGGGAAGGGGGAGGAAACATATGTTGCAGCCCCGTCCATGTACCACGTAGCTGGCATGCACTAACAACTGATGGAGAAATTAAAGAGCCTCTGTGAACTGAACTGATTAAGAGAAATACACTCCGACACAGGACAGAGGGTGGGAGGGTGGTTGGGTTTGGGGGGGGGGTGGGGTTAATAGATTTGGAGCCCTCGTCTTGTACTTAACACCAGGAAGCTGAGACAAATCCGCCCCTGCCCCCCCTGGGTCTTTCACCGTCACAGTGAAAGGCCCAGGTATACTGTCTGTCAGAAACGTTTGGAGGCACGATATGACATATTCACGTCATGCACACAGCAATCCGCGTAACTCCAAAAGTTTCTGTACGCGCGGACTTGTGTGTGTGTGTGCTGCGACAGGCTGAATCCCACTATAGACGGCAACGGATGTCCTACAAAAGTTCACAAATGAGTGTTCCGAGTATATTACAAATATTTACTTCCAGCAAAGCAAAAGGAAATGAGGTGTGCACATTAATATCAACAGTTATAAATTGCTAATTCCAAAGCATGTTTGTTTTTTTGTATACAGAAATAGCCACCGCGTCCACATGAAGTATACTTTGAACCGCCCGAGAGCTCGTCAGCATTGTGCAAAGCCACGTATTTTGGAAGCATACCTCGGCCTTAAATCGCTGCTCTACCTACCACTTAGGCCCTCGGACAGCTCCACCACGTATTTAGTGATTTCTGCACCACCGTCGTCTCTTGGAGGTTCTGAAAAAAACAACAATAGAGATCAATCACCTTGCCAAGCATTTCATCAACGCTCCAACGGGCACTGCAGTCAGGTGCCAGTATGCAAATGCTGTGTCTGAAACTGAACAATGTAGATTCGCTTTTACTAGCAAATTAAACACACACACACACACACACCTAAGTACTTACAACCACAATTGACACCAAACTAAATAAATCTGATTGGAAAAAAGGTAATCAAAAAGTATTGAATGAAATATATAGTAAATAGAATAAAATGAACAGTATGAAAACTTGAGAGCTGCTGAAAGAGTCGTACTTTTGGGGATCTGACCCACACATCATCACACAGTCCAGGCTGTGCAGCAACATGAACCTCTACTGAGGCCACAGCTGCAACGCTGGCTTTAGTTTGCATATGCTACAGTGAAACTCTCCACGACCGCAGTGAACAATACCAGCTGCAGCTCTGAAGCCCCGGGACACACTGTAAGCCATCAGCTCGTTGCACATCTCTTCGTAGATCGGCCGTGTAGATTGTCCGAATCGGCCGCTTGTTTACATTCCAGGCTTTGGTTGCCTAGGTATCCCTCCCGTATCTTTCCCACTCTAAATGTCTCAGTCAATCTGTCAGTCAACGATATGCCCGTGGCTTAAGGAGGCGCGGCCAGGAGGGCCTGACGTCTCCGAGGAGTCTCACCCCAGGCCATCCTGAAGCTGGTGGGCAGCACCTTCCCCTTGATCACGGGCCTGCAGGGACAGCTGGGCCTGTCTGGGCTGGTGGTGAAGTCGGCCACCTGGCTGGGGTTGCTCTTCCCCTCCGTGTTGTACGCCGCCACCTAGGGGACAGGAGACAACACTGCTCATGTTTGTGTGGAGGGGCTAATGGGGTACAGTCAATAGGTTTAAATAAGAGACAGAGGAAGGGAATCCAAAGTAGACATGCCAAAATATGCATATAACTCATTAATTGAAACTATATTCAGCCATACATTTATCCCAATATTATGGATAGCCGATAGACTGCAAAGATGGCAACGGCCAGAGCCTGTACAGCTTGAGCAACCAACCTGTTGTTCAGAAAAGCTATGGACTTTTCCAAGTACAGTCTATGATACAAGTGCCGTAAGAATACCCCCACGGCCAATACATTTTGACACGCTGCTGTTCAACAAAAGCAACAATGGCAGGTGGTAACGAGGGCCAAGAAGTGCTTCAGAGGCATTAGCATTTTCAGCACTGTTCAGCTACGATATGCAAATGTGCCCGTAGGCCTGTGGAGAGAGCTCATACACACACTGTACCAAGACAAGTGCTCATAGCACCCAGCATAGCCCCACACTGCGCTGACAGATTATTGGAAATAAGAGAGCGACTGAGTCCCAAGGGGAGATAATAGACATTCACTTCATCTGGGCACAAGAGGCTGTGCAATAAGCTCATTGCCATTTTGTTTGGGTTACACAATGCCCTACGCCACGGCATTTGTTTTGCGCCATTACATCTGCTCGTTCGATCAGTACATTTAACGGAAAAGCCAATAATTTTCAATGCAAAAATCTATTAGGATTTAAAAAAGCGGCAGTATGTAATTTCTTCAACATTGATTGTCCTCGAGAAGTGCTAATGATTTGGCTTCAACGGGAAAAACAGGTACGACCAAGCTCCCTGTCCAAAATGAGTGAGTGTGAGTGACGGTTAAATGAAAAGCCAGGCCTAAACCATGAATAAAACAACGGGACAACTGGAGGAAACCACAAAACTACCAGCTACAGGCTAGTGTACAGTGCTGTGACTGGCAGCTCCAGAGCTCTGCAACACAGAGATAGACTTGTTCTAGGCAGGGTGGGGGAAAGCGGGTGGGGGGGGGAGGTGTTCACGTTGCTGGTGGCAGCTCCCCGCTGCCTGGCCAGCAGTCTGTGGCACGCGTATGACTCACCCGCCTGCCATCTTAATTAAGACCGTGGATTACCACCCAGAGTGCACGTGCCCGGCTGCACGCGCACACACACACACACACACACACACACACACACACACGAGGGCTTTCTTACCCGAAACCTGTACTTAGTGCTCCTGTGCAGGTTCCTGACGGTGAAGGAGAGCTCCTCACCATCGTAGCTCCGCTGGAAGCCGTATCCCTGCGAGGGACAGAGGCAAACAACCAGAGGCGGAGGGAAATTGCTTTGATATTTGCTATTTTTTGTGAAAAATAAACACAAAGCCACACATATAAACGATAGCATAACACCAAACAAAATGCGGTTTTGGGAGGAAAAATAGCTTTAGGGATTCAGCAGCCCGGTGCGTATTGGTTGTATTGGGATCTTTGGTTTGGTTTTCCCCTCCTGCTGGTTACACTGCATGGAGGAAACCTGCCCGTGTGGCAGCGGCATGGGAGAAACTGTATGACATTTGGGAGATGCTTTTATCCGAAGCAACTTACATGTAGTGTCTATGCCCTGTAGTTGGACAGGTCATGCACCAGCAATATTATGTTAGAATAGTTCAGCATGCCTACTACTATGACAGCATATCATTAAATCATCAAACCAAGTTCCTGATGGCCTAAACACTGAAGTGCTTAATACGTTAGAGCAGAACAGTAAAGTAAGAACGTGCGTTTGGACTGAACGCTAGCAGGAGGGGGAGCCTTACGGAGCCTTCCTCCTCCATCTCCAGTATGTAGTCGATGTCGTCCTCCTTGGGAGAGCCCGTGGGCCTCTGCCACTGCACACACAGCCAGGTCACGCCCGTCCTGACCAGCTCCGGGGGCAAGGGCGGGGACGGCACGCTGCAGGACGTGAACAGGTCCACCACTTCGCTGAACTCGCTGGGAGACGGGCGAGATGAGGAGGAAATAGCAGGAGATGGTGGGAGAGATTGACACACACACACAGTTGCAGGTGATAGACTGAGAACAAGGCAGGTGGGACCTAAGAAGAATAGCACATTGTTTCGATCTGATCCGTCCTCAAGAAGCAGATAGCTCACAACTATATAGTTCCAGGGTTTAGAGCACCACAACTCTATATATTGAAATTATAAAATTATACATATACACACATATATGTGTGTATATATTATTCTTAACTCTTAAAAACATCTCACAAGCCTCCTTCTGAGAACCACCGGGCTGAATGGAGCTGGAGGACCTACCTTATGCCCATGTCATTTTTGGCTGCGAGGCGGAAGGAGTATCTGGAGGCTGGCGACAGCTTGGTCAATCTGTACTGCTTGTAAACCCCGCAGTAGCACTGCTCGTAGATCCCGTTGCCCTTCCCCTTCAGAGAACACATAGTCCCTTCAGTTTGAAAAATGAGCTAGGTGACCAAATAATCCGTTGGATGAGTGTGATACGAGTTTCAGTGACAAACAGTACCTCATCCCAATGAAGAATGTAGTTTTGGATTTTGGACCCGTTGTCACATGGAGCCTGAAGACAAAAAGAAAAGAAAAGCAGAAAATTAAAAGGGGTATAGCTTCAGAAATATCAGTTAGCCTATCACACAGGGACACACTTTACATGGACACTTTTTTTGTCTTTCCAATTTACCTGTTTCCATGGGATGTTACCTAATCGTGTCTGGTGTTTACATGCGCCGTCGCAACTAATCGGAATTGAAGTTAAACATGCACACATTATCTAGCTCATAATGTGTCCCGCTAGCAAATGGTAAAACCAGCTTTTAGTTGTAAGTACGTCAGAGAGTGAGGCCATTTGTGTGACTAGTAAAGAAATGTACGGCTCCAGATGACGTCACAGAGAAACAGAGAGAAATATGCACACACAGAGACGCTTACACACTGGCAGAGTATGTGGTTACCCCCCAGACATCTGCGCCATGTCCCCAAGTTCTGCCAGGTGGTGCACACACTAGCCGACGCATGCCAAGAGAGCTCCGTGGCCGGTACCAACTCCCATTCATTTATTTGAATTTTGAAATTTGAAGAAATTTGTCCAGACTTTGTACCGTTCTTATAATACATCCATTGTACAGTAACTGTGCAGAATAGTTTACCGGCGTCACACAAAACGTAAGACGTGGGCATGCGCATTAGAATGCAACCAGGAAGTAATCGGTTAAACCGTTTAAGTGTTACAATTAGTCTTTCAATCGCCTCACGGAATGGGTGGTACTACCTCTCTCCTTCGGAGTGAAATTTCAATCCGGTTGGCGGCTTCTCTTTCGATCATGTGTTTATATGGACCATTTTCTTTCGGGTTGGGCCTTCAACCCGATTCCAATTGGAATAATAGGGTCCATGTGAACGCAGCTAGTGTTAAGTGTAAATATATGATTTGTGATTATTTTGTTATTTCCAGTTGTCCTGAAAGTCTCTTTTCCAAGTGCATTTCCTCCCGAGTAAATAACAGTAAATTATCAAAAGTAGTGAACCGCGATGATGTGCACTGGCCTTCTTTCGGTGCACAAAAGACACATCAGGGCCTTCAGTTATCATTGAAATATTCACAGAGCCAACATTCTACTGCTAATGAAACACTGTGCTCAAGCCTCTGGCAGTTGAGCACTTTGCTGGAGGGCAAAGTTGAGTAGTTTGAGTAAAAAGTAACAAAAAGGTACAGTACATAAACCTGCTGCCCCTTCAGATAAACTGCCTCCCTTACCCCAGTGCACAGAGCGGTGGAGTCTACTTTTTCAACAGAAATACAAATAATTTTTATATGTCCTACCACCACTAGACATATAAAAATATGGGGGGGGGGGTAACACGCTACTGTAATATTAATACTTTTTTCAGTAAATAGTAGTGTAATGAATTACTATTTCCAAAATGGTAATAATATTACAATTATTAATCCAAGTAACGCGGCGTTACAAGGACGCGATTCCCCGCCCAGGCTTCCATCTTATGAAGACGTGGGTGGTGGGCCAAATTGTGCTTGTGCGTAACCTAGGGATACGCTTACGTGCGATTGCGCAGCAGGTCAGGGACAGTTCAAGCTTCCAGGCAAATGCTGCCCATCCTTTTAATGAGAGACTTTTGCAAGAACGGGAGAGCTGTACAGGGAAAAGCAGTGAAGCAGCGGCGTGTGGCGATGGTCTGCTGGTATTTTTTAATAGCGTAATTGTTTTTAAAAGGTCGCTTTACCCCCCTCTTGTCAATTACATAAAACGTACGTTGCCCCAGTCTTAACGCCAGCGCCTAATGCTCCAGCACTTCTCTTTGATGATCAGTGTGTGATTTTCACAGGCTACGTAACTCCTTCTCCCTGGGACCTGAAAGTGCAAAACGTTGAATCCCGGCCCAAATGTTTTGGGATATTCGTCAATGTGATTGGTCAGATATTTTTTCAGTACACCAATATGAAACCATGTAGAACCATTCACATTTTCAGGAGAAGGGGTCATAGGAGGAGCATACAGGTATGTTGCTTAAATGAACCGTTTTGATTGGCTAACAAAGACAGCACCTCTGTTATAGTAGCAGGGGGACACAGATTTGAAGCTTATGTACTTCAGATATACGTTTAAATATATAGTGTGATGTTTTTGTCCTATAAAAAGGGGACAGGTGTTTCATACATTAAAAATTATGTCCTTGTATCATTTTGGTCACCCTTGACCGAACAACACCGATAAAACATAAAAACTACAATACGCAATGGTGTATTATTAATAATTTCCACTGTTGAGTGCCAGTATAACTGGCCACTTCCTTGACAGTTGCCTACCTTCCATTGGAGGGAAAGAGAGTTCTTGGTCCCACTGGCCTTCCTGGGTGCACTGGGAGGGTCCGGCTCACAGCTGAGTGTGGTGAAACTCGTGGCCTCGGAAGGCCTTCCCTGTAAACAGCTGCACATAGCCTGGACCCTGAGAGGAGGGAAGACACAGCTTATGTAACCTCCGTAAAAGGTGGCACCCCATATCAAAAGAATGTGAATAAAAGAGTTTAGATGCGTTGGTGCATGGTTTGTGCACTCAAAAAAAAAAATGTGTAAACAAACCGAGAAATTAAACTTTGTTTTTTTTTATAAACCAAAATTGTCTCATGACTACATAGTTCACCCAATTAGTTTACAGCTAAAAAAAAATACAAATATGTAGGGAGCATTCAAAGGTTGTAATCAGCAAGTCAACAGGCAGACTGAGCAGAGGTTCCTACCAACCTGACATGATAGTCTGTTGCTGGTCGAAGGTCTTCTAAGGTTGCACTAAGGTCTTCTCCACTGCACCAATAGAAGAGATCAATTATTGGAGGTCTACAGTGTTTCATGATCAAACCAGCTGTGTGTGTGTGTCTCTTTACTGCCCCTTACCTATAAGTGCTCTTATACTTCCCATCTTTGCCGCCATTAGAGATGGAGACCTCATAACTGAAGGGCTCCTGGGGGCTGCTAACCTCCTCTGAACTGCCCTCCGCACTCTGTGGTCGGGTGGGTGCCGTCCAGCTCAACACTGCCCCTCTGGCCTGGATGTCGGAAACCTACAGTGCAACAGATTAAATATTTAGTCTGTGGACAAACATGACGTCATAGCTCTGCATGCACCATTACATTCTTTACAGTGAAAGCTCTGCATTTATTACGTATTACGTATGTGCTGCCACAATCTGGTGTTTCTACACAGCCCTGGCTGTGTGAACGGGATAAACAACGTGGTGCAGACCACACCACACCAACACTTGGCAATGTGTGTCCAATGAGGGCGGAGCTTCTAAGGGAGCACACTGTGGTAAATGGAAATGTTTTATATTTGTCTTCAACATCCTACACCTTTATTCCCAATGTCCAGCGGAGTACACCGACTTCACTGACAGACAACAACATTACCATCTTATGAATAAGCACATGGGACAACCAGCACTGCCTGCTAAGCCTGTGTCACGGCCACATCCTTGTTACTGATGTGAAGCAGAGGTTTGTCTGTTCTGTTACCTGTTCCAGGGAGCCAAGGAGTGATTACGAATTCATTACACCTGGGGACCAGCTATTTGAGGAGCTCCTGGAATACAATCTGGTTCTCTGACTGGGGAAGAGCGGCAGTTTATGGGCTTGTGTGTGTTATTGTTTCAGTTAAAGGGGAACCTGGTAGTTTTGCTTTTCGCGGCTTTATTTAATAGTTTAGTATTTTCGTTGTTTTGGTAGTTTAAGGGAGACTACAGACTCCGACGGCCCATTGCGAGGTTGGCTCTGTGGTTTCCCCTTTGTTTGATTATTTATGCCAGGTCCCCTGTCTATTTGTTGTAGTGAACCTTTGTTAATAAATATTCTGTGGCTGTCTATTCTGGGTTTGGTGATTTATGTTATTCTTCAGCACCGGTTAGCTATTGCTAAAGGTTGAGGTCGTAACAACGTTGTAGTGTGAAGCACTTTGTGTTACATTAATTTGTATGAAAAGTGCTATATAAATAAAGATTGATTGATTGATTGATTGATGATGGTTACAGAAAAAAACTAAGTAATAGCTATTATACCATGGAAAGACAGTCCTCAAGTGGACCTGTCCATCACCCTTGAGAACACCGTGGTGTCCTCCTTCCATACCGTAAAGAGTCTCGGAGTCATCCTAGACAACCAACTATCATGCGCAGCAAACCTCACCGCTACAGCTCGCGCCTGCAGATTCTCACTTTACAACATCAGAAGAATAAGGCCGTTCCTCACAAGAGAAGTGACACAACTCCTGGTCCAAACCCTAGTGTCTCCTGCTTAGACTACTGCAACTCGCTGCTAACCGGACTACCCCCGTGCTCTACAAGACCCCTGCAGCGAGTTCAAAATGCTGCAGCTCGCCTGGTATTGAACCAGCCCAAGTTCTCCCATGTAACCCCCCTCTTCCGAGAATTAAACTGGCTCCCCATTACAGCTCGGATCCAATTCAAGGCACTGGTGCTGGCATACAAGACGGTACATAGAACGGCCCCAAGCTATCTCCA
>JAODUK010000005.1:803299-815722 GCA_027564635.1 Typhlichthys eigenmanni
TTTTTCAATTATTTTTATATTTATTTAATTATTTATACTTTTATTTATTTATTTATACTTTTATATATTTATATATTATTTTTTTATTATGGCAGTCCTGGTCCTCCATACAAACGGACCAGATGGAGTAATATGCAATTTAATGTATTTCAATCACACATGGTCCCAGAAATATGGAGGAATACAGTAAGCTAGATGATCACATGGCATACACAGCACATTATCACATTGAAAACATATGTCAACAACAGTGTTGTCAATCTATTTTATGGACATATATATCTTTGAAGATATATTTCCATTTCTTTGTGCATGCAAATGTCCCTCAATTGTGTTGGTTTTTGCACATTTGTCTTTTGCACAATTATTTGAGCTAAGAATTTGATTTAGGTCTAAGGACTAAATTAAAAGAATACTGTAACATTATGTCTTGTTTATGGTAAACACAATGACAATAACAAATTCGTATATATTTACTTTGCTACTAAACCCAATAACATGCTAAAAGGTTTACTAAAAAGTAAAAAAATGTTATCCAACAATCAGGATGCCAAGCATTAAACATATTATATGAATGTCAGTCTCTGGTGTTGTTGGCGCTAATATTTTTTAAACTACTGTATATGCAGTCTATGCTTTACAAACTTAAGGATGTCTTCCAGATGCAAACCAACTAGTTGAATAGGACTACAACTGTAAACACAGTTTACTGTATACTAGTATATGTTGCTTATCAAAGATTGACTTCTTAGGCATGTCTGCCACGACCCTGGTCCACCAATTGCCCCTCCTCACCTGTTTGTTGAGCTGTTTGGTGTAGTGTTGGTCCAGGCCGGTTCATACTGGTTAGTGCTGTGGTAGTGTTGGTCTAGCTGATATACCAGTACACCAGAAACCAGCATGGGATGCTGGTTTCAGCATGCAAAACATACCTAATACTGGTGACCAGCAATGCAAAACGTACCTAATGCTGGTGACCAGTAATGCAAAACATACCTTATACTGGTGACCAGCAATGATGGATTGTTTAGCAGAGTTGGTTTCAATTGCTCTTTGTTTTCCACGCCTGATTGTCTGTCCTGTCTTCCTGCGTACATAAGCCCTCGTGTCTCTTTGGCCATTGTATGTCAATGCTTCATAGTCTGCATGTTACACTTCTTTCGTTCTATTCCTGTCTGTGCCAGTCAAACCGACTCTGCCTCCTGCCAACCTCTCTCCCTTACAATGACATTTAAACAGGCATAATTGGAGCAATCAATAAAGTAAATTAGTTATTGATTATCTCTCTGTAATTGACCCTTTTGTATCAGGAGTTTCAACGTTTCTCTTGGGAAGATTGGTCTTTGATATGTCTTTCACTTCCTATCTGTTTTTGTTTATATAGTGGAGAGCTATATTCCTATATACTTCTCATACCTCCTACACTTGCCAGCCTCTGGAGTACTGCGGTACTCTACATACACACCAGTTCTGTATGGTGACAACATAAAGTATCTTCCTGAATACATATTAATGTAGTATTTCATATACATAACATACAAACAGATGTGTACATTATTTTAGTTTTAAGCAAATATTATGCCTGTTGGGCAATATATTGTATAATTGCGCTAAACAATATTATTGTCAGAATCATATAAGCAATGCTGTTCAGCTATTGTCATCTGACGTCAGGTGTTTGTTATGATTTGTTGAAAAAAACAATTTCATTGCTTGGCTAAGTATTACAAATATACATTTAAGTGAAAAAAAAGGCAAATTTTCGCATTTACTCTTCCAAACGTAGTTGGCTGTAATTAGGCGTCTGGAAAAAGGACACTGTCGCTGTGTATGTGTGCGTGCGCATGTGCGTGTGCGTGTGTGTGTGGAGCGCTGCCTGAGAGCAAGCAGATGAGAGCACAGAAGCAACACAACACAGCTAACTTTCTTATGAGAGCAACATGCACATAGATAACAGGCAATATTTTTGATGTCTGAAAAACGATTGAGGTTATGTCCATATTCTGCATGATAAGTTGGTATCGTAATTATCGTGACAGGCCTAATTATGTCGCTACCGTATACAACATTTTAAGTGAGCAAGTGAGTTTCAGTCAGTGAGTTTTATTGACCATTCTGGCAGCAGAGCAGAGATATTCCATTCTCATGTTTCTCAGCAAATGATTGGCCTTCTAACCTCTCACATAGGCTCAAAGAACCAACTGGATGTCAATCATGTTTGTGCAAGTAATTCAAGCATAGCTTACCTTACCTTACCGCAAATTGAGAGGGAAGTCGAGAGGCAGTTGAGATAACCCCAGAAATTCTGGCTATAGCACTAGCTTTACTTGCACTGGGCATCTTGCATATTGTGGCTTTAAGAAATCCATCATACTATAGGTGTTTTCCCCCCCACCGCTCTTATTTGTATTTAGGCTGCATGTGAATCTTTCTGGACATGAATACTAAGAAGACTACAGGATATTAACTTGACAAATAGTATCAGATGGCCAGAAACAATTTGCTGGGAAAGATATGAAAATGGTGTTGAGGTTGATTATTACCCTAATGGCGTGGCCCATTTTCTATGTACCATTACATGCATTGTTGGTTTAGATATTTGTTGGGTATCGCTTTCTTCAGTGTGAGATCAGCTTGCTTTCCTGGGTGCTCTAGTTGCCAGACATACTGGGGAAGGAAAGGGGGGGGGGCTAGTTGTCAGACATACTGGGCAGAGGGGGGGGGGGGGGTGGGCAGGAGCCTGTGGGGGAAGACCCATGCTGTGGATAGATGTCACTTTACTATTTCGGAGCGCTTATCAAAGGGGGGGTCATTTTCTGCCTTGCCAGTTATTTGAATTGAGATCTCACCCTGCATAATACGCTTGTTACAAGATCAAACAGGCATCTTAATATGTAATGCTATGGTGTAGATTTGAGGTATGAAAGGCCAAATGCCATGTGATGTGGGTATTTCATCGCCAAGCATGATTTGGTGTAATTACAGAATTAGTAAATCCTGATTACCTGTATTATTTTCTTGTTTCCACTATTTTTGTCAACCTTGGCTGCTGAGACACCTAACCTGACACGCCAGATGGATTGTGGTCACAAGTCCACCTGGGGAGCCGTACATTGATTTATGAATGGCTGTACTTTCAAAAAATTACTTTGAAATTTATTGGATGAACCATCTGTTCATTTACGCTATCGGCAAACCTAAACCATGCCCGTATAGCTATCAACACGAGTCACAACACTGATTGGAAAGTTCAGTTGCTACTCGGACACATTCAAAATGATGCTTTCCAGACTGAGTCTCACGCTGAAATTAAACTGCAGCTGATTTTGCGAGGCTATGGGACACCTGCATTTCCCTAAAATGTCTACCTTAAACACATATGTTATAGCTATTGCGTTTCAGTCATCTAAATGTTATATGAGATTCCTGAAATCGTTTAATTCTTTATTATACACAGGTTATTCTTTATTATAGGCACTACATGAGGGGTTTTCATTACCTACTGTTCAGTACAGTAGTGATTAATTTGGTAAAATGTTAAACAGAGGTTAAAGATAGAATGTGGTTTTGTTTGTTATTTCAGCCATAGTAGAGTACTAATACATTTTCACCAACTCTAATTCATTACACTTAAACGTTGTACAGATTATTACAGAAAATTAATTTGTTGTCATTGTTTAAATATGCAAAGATTTCAACAAAAGATGCAAAAATGCCAGCTGCATTCATCACATTTTCTATTTTCATGTACTGTTTAAATTTTTGCATGTTAGCCATTCATTTGTCTGGGTAAGGCACCATTAACCCCATACTAATTCTCAGAGTAAGATATTCAGACAATGCCCTTTTTAACAGCTCCAAGTTTCCTGACAAACTTTACGTTAATAACCAATCGGCCTCTGACTCGGGTGTTGTTGCCTGCAATGTGTTTGTACTCACATAAATAATTCAGTGTTTTGCATCGACTAACTGCCATATCTGTAAGGTTGTGGACTTAAGACCTTGTTGCACCTTGCATGTTAATATGATCACAGTTGGAAGACAAGGTGAAGGACAAGACTGAAATGACTAAAGTCTTTTAACAGCCCTGGGTTTTGTGATGTTCCTCGAATTTCGGTGCGTTTTTGCAGCATGAAATATCACAATTAAGAATTTGGCATGCATTTTTTCAGCTTGTTCCATTTAGAAAACCCCAGGTGTTTTGAGTAAACCGTGATAACAGCTTGTTATCAGGTGTATTGGGCAGAACGTCAGAGAGATTAAGGCATAACTGTGTACATCCTGACACGCCTTTGTTTGTTTGTTTGGGCCACCCGAGCACAGGGTGCCTTGGCCTGACATTACTGATTCTGGGTCCATCTGTCTACAGTCTAAACACATCACCTGCGTAGGCATGTCCTCGCTAACTTGAAACATGATTCCATTACAAATGGTTGACTGAGTTCTGGCAACATGTTGCTTTGCATGTAACCATATTGGTTACATTAATAACATCTTGCCAGGCAATAATGCTGAATGTGCACTTCTGTATGTGTCCAACAGCTTTAAATGCCAGGATGTACAACCTCTTTGTTTGAGTAAATATAATAAACGTGTGAAGTGGATGGAGATACTACAGTAACCATATTAACTGTAATAAACCCCATTTTCCTTACATGATGTGTTAACGCATAAAGGAGTAATGGCATCTACGAAGAACTGGTGGCATGTTAAGATGTGTTAAGGTACTGCATTAGTGAGAGTGTCTGCCTGACTATTTGCAGTCTCAGTGTGGAGATATCAGCAATCTTCTTTCTTTTAACTGCCTATTAGCTAAGGTATCAGTGCTGGTGTAGGGAATGCATCATTTTTATAATAAGACAGACCTTATTTATCCAGGGAATGATTGCTTGACATTTAATGCTGCTTTTTGTTGTTGGAGGTGTGTTTGTGGTATGCATGACAGCATATGAGCCACACCTCCAAAATAAAACAAGCGAGAGAAAGATAGCAATGCTTTACTGACATTAAACAGTGTTACTATGCCCACCACTCTGTCAAGCCAACCAAGAGCATCTTTGCAGTGGGGTGAAGACATGGACTGCTTTTTTTTAATTTAGTGATGCGGATAATGAGCAATACATATGTGTCTGTCATGTTAACAAGCCATTAGATTGTTAGATGGCTGGTGGGGTATTTTTGCACCTTATGGGGTTGACTACTTTTATGCATTGGGTGTTTTAAGTTATCCAGAGCACACATTTAATAATGTTTGCTACTTGGGCATTTCATGTAGTGTTCCTGTAGGGTCAGGTGAAGGTTACACTATAGTTATAGCATGCAAAGTTTCATAAAATGTTATCCATTACTTTAATAGTTAGGCTACTTTGCATTTTCTTGGCGAAAAAAAAAAAAAAAAAAAATACAATTATAATCGGGTCTCTTTTGGACTGCCCCTAATGCATAATGACAAAAGAACAAAGCCTGATAATGAGTTAATCAGAAGACTATAGAGACAATTGAATTAAATTAATCCGTGCAATAATTAAGCATGAAAGAAATAGACATTAATGGGCCTTCCCATTTACATTTTCGAAGCAGTAAAGCCACAATTTACATTTATAATAATAGTGCAAACAAATAGATGTCCAAAAAAATTTTGTAGAATATGTAAATCTACAGTCTACCAGTAGCCATATATAAATAATTTTAAGATCGTTATATAGATAAATATTTGTGGAGTTTTATAGCTCGATTAAAACACGTTTGATTTGTATTATTTACTGTTATTTATTGTTTATGCATGTTGTTGAATGATTGATTAGTTGGGATTGCAGCTGCAATTGAAAATACTTTATTTGTTATATTTTTTGAAGGCTTATCCAGACATGTTTACATATGCCAGGTCAAAAAGGGATTGGGGTATGGCTGAATCCAAGAGTTGTATGCCATATAAATGTTTGTGCACTGACATTTTGTCATTATGCAGAATTTTTTGGTATAAAGTTTCTGTTGGCACTGCTGAGTTTCAGGCATTGAGAATATTTACAAAAGTTTTCTCTCACATTAATATGACCATAATAATAATCCTGAACTCATTCAGTCAAATTTAATTGACTGTAGAACATGTTTTAAAAAAATAAGGTCAAGTTAAAAGAAATTCTGTTTTAATTTTAGAGCTTTGAATGTAGTGTACTTTGATAGAAATATAAAACATCTGTCAGATATCGTGAGTGAAATGCTCTGTGACAATATCTCTGGTTGTTTGCCCCTTCCTCTGACCGATTTACATTTAGCCAGCTACAAAATTTCTACCTTGCCTGTCAATCACGTGAATGGGCACACAGTTACAGCAGATTTGTAAATGGGCTTCGGAAAGGTGGACTAGACGGAGGAGCAGAGGGAGGAGTAGAGGAGCAGCAGGTGAAGTTTTGGGTTGTTGATTTTCAAGTTTTTTTTAGATATAACTCTTGATGCAACTCCCGTAGTCTCAGCCTCTTCTGTTCATTAGTACTATACGCCACATAGGCAACTCTGTGCTGAACGTCTGATTCATATACCCTCGTAAGCTCGACACAGGACTTTCGGATTTTCGGGAAGTAATACTGTTGATAACCATTGGCTGTTCGCATTGTCACTCACAAGTATGTCTCCGTAAGTTCCGGTGCAACGATAATGCAGTGCTTTATTTACTCATTTAAATTTAAACCAGTAACCGCCACAGCCTACAAATTGTACATATTTACAAGACCCGTAAACAGCCAGTCATGTTGTTTAGTTTTGCTCATTGCAAGGTTAACATCCGACTTGGTCATTGAATTACGTAGTTGGATGTGCTGCATGTCAATCAAAACACCTTGCTTGTCTAGTAATGATTAGCCAGCGCTGTCCCTGCGAGACTAAAACTATCATATCCTATACCTACAGAAGCTGTAACAGACCCCTATTGGTCAAAGGATTGGCAATCAACACATAGTACAGTATTGTGTTTCTGAATACACAATCGTATATTATTGAGATGTGTCATGATGAGGCCATGAGGGTAATAAATGACATATAGTTGATATGATATGATAAAGAACTGGGTCATTTGGGTATAAGCCCACATACTGTACTGTACTGTGCATTCATGAAAAGGACAAAGAACTATAGCAAAACATAATCTTTGTGAGTTCAGAGACTTCTCTCATGCTTTTAGTAAGAAAATCATATATTTAACATATCAGTGAAGAGAGGAATTACGTCAAGTAACCTGCTAAAGCAGGGCAGAAATAATAACTACTGTACTAGTGCTGTGAACATAGTGCATCCACATCAACACGAACTCCGCACCATCATTGAAATTATATTTATTTTTAAAAGGATGATGAAATTGGATTTAAAAAAACTCTAGCCAAAGTACGACAGTCTGTGACTGTAACGGGAGGGTTTGACAGGGAAGTCTCTTCACGGAGCAGGCGAGAGAAACGTGATGAATGATTGCACTGTAGGAGCACTGTCTATCACAGCTATGAATTATGATCAGGTTTTTGGAGTGTCCTTTGACCTCCATGTTGCTGCATGTTAACATGTCACCCAAGATGGGAGCAGAATCATAAGCGGGTTACAGTGTACAATTTACACACTGAAATAGAAGTCCCCTGAACAAATACATTATGAATTAGAATCAATAACAAAACATTATAATTATAGCAGAACAAGACAACCAACTGCCGAACAGGATGAACATCTTTATTCATTAAAGTGGTTCTTGCATGAGGCCCAATGTCATCTGTCATTATGGGGTGACATTGGCACAGTCCATCCCGGCTAACTCCTCACCAAGTGTCAAGGTGTCCATGAGCAAGACACCCAACCCTAACTTCTCCTGTTGGTTGGTCGCGCCTTGCGTGGCAGCAATCACCATCGGTGTGTGAATGTGTGTGTGTGTGTGTGTGTGTGTGTATGGGTGAATGTGAGGAAATCCTATAAAGCGCTTTGAGTGGCCGGAAGGTTAGAAAAGCGCTGTATAAATTCAGTCCATTTACTGTCAGGAAACTTATTTTTTCCATAGGGGTGACTACAGTATGAAAAACTATCTTCAAATTAAATGCGAGGAAGTCAGACTGCAAGAGGGTCCTTTTTTATTTTGTATTTGGTCAAAAATACATCTTCAGAGGAGGCCTATCAAGTCAAGCATGTTAGTAGCATGTTATCAGCAAGCTGCGTCACATTACTACTGTGTAAGTGAAGGGGAACAGATAAAGCTTTATTCGCAGCATGCATTTGACACAGTACATTTTTTTGCCTTAAAACTACTTTAAGCGAAGGATGAAATAGAGCCAGGATAATCTATTCTAGTGTGTACGATTGACTAACATCATTCGAGCCACAGCATATGCTCAGAATCAGTTAAGTATCTTTGACCAGGAATCCTAACCCCCATCCATCCATCCTATACTGTTTGTACCCTTTACTGTAAGTTCCTTTGGGTAATAAAGTGTCTTAATAATTGTATCCCAGTTGTATTTTTGATCTTAGCTGTAATGCCACTCTTTTTCACTCCATCTAAGGTAAATTGTACCGAACTGTGTTCATTTGACTTGTGTTGTCTATTTAACAGGAATACTACTTGTTTAGTGGTAGGGAATTGCAATGAAAGCTCATCTAGGCAACAGGCACATTTACTGTGCCGTAATTCAATGTAAGTGCCTTCCTATAAACTATATAGCTACTTAGGATATACTGTAGAGGCAGATGGTTTCATTTGTATGCAGTCATTAAACCACACATACTCACTGATCAGTAGTTTGAATTTGCATTTAAATTTGTTTGACCTTGAGACTTTGTGCTCACTGCCTAGTCTTTGTTGCTTCACACCTTTAATTGGCTAATTATTTTGGGTTTTGTGCTCAGCCTGCTCCATTATCGATCATGTTTGTTTTTACTTTCCCATTTATAACGAGGGTTGATTATGCAGGAGATTTGTAAGTGTGCTAATTTCCACAATACTGTAATTGTGCTACTGTACGTGGAAACCAGTGAATCTTGGAACAATGACCAGTTTATCTTTTACTACCATTATCCAATGTTCCATACAGTGCTGATGGTCTCTCTAATCCCTCTTGTAATGTGTGTGTGTGTGTGTGTTTGTGTGTGTGGGTGTGTGTGTGGGTGGGTGTGTGTGTGTTTACCTACAGTACTGTGTTGCTCTTGTGTATCTTCGTAGGAGAGTTGTTGTCAGCTGTTGGCAGCCATGACAGTCAGTCCTACACATAAATGTATGGTTTAGGCCATTGCCATCTAACAATTGACAGCCACAGTGTCTGTGTGTGGTACTGGCCTCCAGCACTGATCTACCATATAGGTACAATATGTGCTGTTCTTGGCAGAATATCAGACTATATTATATCAGACTTAATAAGACTTTATAATTATCAGACGTCATTGTCAGTATATCACAGTTCATTCCATGGAAATGAGAGGTTCGTTGTATCAGTTAATTTAATAATTCCAGATGGTCTTTTCTAGCGTGCAAGATTCTGTATATGTATAGACACACACACACATGCACGCACGCACGCACGCACATACGCATGCACGCACATGAAAAACAAAATGTATCGCCATCGAAATAAGCATTTTCACTTTAAAGAACTCTAAATAAATGCTCTTGAAATCTCCCTGCAATAACAGCATGGCAGCCAGCAGGATGCCCCATAATGAGAATCTTTATACACATAACTTCTAATATATGTTCACCACGAAAAAACGAGTCAGGAATCATGATCTAGCCTACGGTGCAAAAGACCAAAAGGTTTCTGGGATGAAGAATAATTGTGTCAGCAATCAAGTTCATTTGACCTAGCATTAATATTTGAAGTGGATAGATAGAGTTGAGCATCTTGGGAACCAGTGATGAAAGTTAGTGCAACGGAAAAGTTGGGGAGGTTTAGGAAGTCTTTCCTTACATCTCTGTATATACTGTATGCTGTCTTCTTAAATAAAAGATGGCTCAATTAGAAAGTACAAATACACAGTAATAAGGTCTGTAGTTTACCATTGAAACAGAACCTAGTGGTTTACACCAGATATTCAACAGAGGTTCTGTGACCCCAAAGGGTCATCTTAGTTTTTGCAGGGGGTCCGCCAAAATATTAATATATTAAATAAATATTAACCTGACATGCCAGAGGAATTGTTGTCACAAGTCCATCTGGGGAGCCGTACATTGAAACTGTTTGTGAATGGCTGTACTTTCAAAAAAAAAACTTGGAAGTTGATTGGATGAACCATCTGGTCGTTTTCGCTGTCGGGATCAAGGTCGGCACACCTAAACCACGCCCGTATAGTTATAAACACGACTCTGATTGGAAAGCCACGCCCGTATAGCAATAAACACGACGATGATTGGAGAGTTCAGTTGCTACTCAGACACATTCAAAATGATTGAGGCTTTCCAGACTGACTCACAGCGAAATAAAAATGAAGCTCCAAATATTTCCCAAATTAATTGTTTTCCAAAAATGTTAATATATACACTATAAGAAACTATGCATTAACATGAATTCCACCTATATTAGCTATAAATATGTGCATCTGTAATCATTTTTTTGAAAGGCATATAGACGGTTCACCATTACAAAGTACTTTATACATGACCTCCCTACATATTATTGGCCCAGTTTATTAAATAAGCAACACAATATACTAATATACACTCTCCCATGTGTATAGCAGTAAATTTTATAGTATAGGACATGCATACAATATGAATCTTCTCCCAAGGATTAGCGCCCTGTCCAATTAGGGTTATATATGTGTGTGTCATGGGCCATGGTTAATCATCAGCCGCTAGTCATGCAAAACAAGAACTCTAGTCTCGTCATGCAAGCTAAATTAAACATGAAGCCAGTGTGCCATAGTAAAATGTTGCTTTAGACAAGGGATGGCAGGCAAGGCAAGGACATGTTCTCTTCACGTCACCTTACAGTTCGCCATAAATGTCTTTATTAATTCCCAATGTTAAGTTAAGGTGATACTGTACTTTGACAGCATGCATACTGTAGACTGCATTATTTCTTTAGAATTAGTTAGTGTTCTCTTACTGTTCAGCATTTCCGGTATAATAGTGTCTAGACTAGCTGTTGCAGCATTGATGAACGAGACCTCTGCCTTTAACTCCTATAGATTATATGTGTTTTGTGCAGACTTTTTTTTTTGTAGCAGTCTTTTTCCGGATTCCCCTGTTTTTTGAGCAGACAGATGAAGGTATGTATGGGCACAGTGGGGGCAATGGAGTGTGGCTTGCCTCAACCCTGTCACTTTGATAGAGTGAATACATTGTGAGAGATAATGGAAACTTTCTATTCAGCGTGGGTTGGAATAAAGAGAGCCTTCCTACTCATTCATCAACATTGATTACTGTACAGCCCGTGGCCTGGAAAGAGCAAAGGAGCACTACTTCTTACAAAGACTCTGCTGAATTGCAGGTAGAGGAATCAGAAAACAACAAAAGTGCAATACTAGCCTTTTAAGAAGCATCACCCCAATTTGTTTTAAGGTGAAACCCAACAACATCTGATATATTGAGCTCTGAGTTTGTGACAACGAGAAGCAGTTTAAACGGTACAGGAACAGTGAATACTACAGGTTAAATATGAACAGCCTATTATGGGTGCAGCTGTGTTATTAATTAAATAAATGATTCCAGAACGAGTCTCAGATGAAACAGCCCCAGACTTATTAAAAGGGACACTGAGTCAGTGAAGAAGTCACCGAGAATGAAATTAGCGCTTGTGCCCCGGAGTGACTGTTGACTGAAAGCTGCACCAGTTTATGTCACCCTGGGACACCGATTCTTGTGTTTACATAAACGGCTGAAATAGTTGAGACAGGCGGCCTCATAGGAGGACTCAATGTGCCTCTCCAGGGCGATGCTATCTCCCCAACAGAACAGGTGAGCGTGACGGCTCAAGGTCACCGCGTGACATCTACATTTGGTAGTCTATCAAGTTGAGGGGAAGGTACGTTGTGTAATACGTATTCACACAATACAGGAGTGCGTGTGTTTGTGTGTTCACAAATGAGAACACTGTTTAAATATTTTTAATTTGAATTATACAGTAAGTATACAATGTAAAAAATATGCTACTTCAAATAACATCCCATTGTCCACCCGAACATTACGCTACTCTTACTCCTTCCTTAGTCTCACAGAGCCAACCTTTACTTGCGTCAAGTGCTTCAAGAGCCGCACTTGACGGGAGAGGTATTTTGACTGGCATGCACGACAACCAACTACATAAGCCTAACTCGGACTTTAAATTTACACAGAGGAATATGTTGGGCCCTTAAACAACATGAATCTGGCCGTTTTTAGGTCTTGTAAATATCCATCCATCCATCCATCTTCTCCCGCTTATCCGGAGTCGGGTCGCGGGGGCAGCAGCTTCAGTAAGGGAC
>JAODUK010000005.1:815822-836149 GCA_027564635.1 Typhlichthys eigenmanni
GGACAGCTTCCCTGACCACTGGTGTCCACCACGGTGTTCGAGGGTTACCGCCCCTTGAGGCACCTAAGACCTTGAGATCTGAAGCTTTTTTATGGTATAAATTTAGCAACAATATGCTGTATACAGTACTGTGTGTTCCCATGGGATATCATTTTGGTCAGTGGATGGGTTTTAATACCCTGCTAGGATCTGTTATCTCAGATACAGGGGACATACAGTAGAGCGATGCACACTTCAGCAGAAATGTGGCCTTTAGCCTGAAACAGGCTTCATATAGTAAGGTATCTGCACCAATACCTGTTTACCAGCAGTGTCAGCTTCTGCAATCTCACCGTAACATAGAGCAGTCATAAATGCTAGGTTATTTTTATTTGGATAATATAAATGTGGTACATTTATGTGGCCCTGGTCGACTTTATTGCATTTTAATGAAACTTTAATGAAAGGAAGTGATGGGTAGTCACTACACTGAGTCAAGCGTGAGGTGTATGGCATTGTTAAAATCTGACATACATGCCTACTCATTTAAATCATTCCGTCTGTATAGAGATTACTCCCACACTGTGTTTTAATTTGCAAAACATTGACTGGAAGACATTTTTTTATGTTTTTTTCCCTATTTTTTTCTTTCTTTAAGTGAACAGACAAATTATTTAACTGCAACGATTAGCTCTCTAAACAAATTCCTCTCCGTATACTTCCAGGAAGGAGGACTGAAGGTCATCCATCTGTCTGGCTCCATTTTCCCTGTGCTTTGTTGTTGAGTTGGTTTTCCAATATGTGAGGAGAGTCATTCCGTTCAATACACTGCCTGCCCGGGCACTCCAGCTCAGCTCAGTGATAAATCACAACACAGAGAAACAGAACTTTATTTGCATTCAGCTCCCATTCCCTTTTGAAGCCATGGAATTGAATTGCTTTTCCTCCTCCCCCAACTCTCTCTTTCTCAGTAAAAGGCTATGATCTCAGAGTGCCAAGGCCTACCTTACCCCCCCCGCACGAGAACACCCCCATTCGCCTTGACTGCTTTAATGCACACTTGCCATTTGCATGGCCACATAACTGTACACTCACAGGTTGTTGTGGACCTGGGACAATGCAATGTACAGCATGGCCAGCTAGCCAAGGCGTTGGGAAGCACGTGATCGCTTATGCCACCGTACGTTGAGGTGATCACCGCGAGGATGTCACCTGCCACCAGCCTCTGGCCAACCTGCCACCAGCCTCTGGGAGACGCACAGACAGACACACAGACAGACAGACAGACAGACAGACAGACACACACAGACAGACAGACAGACACGCAGACAGACAGACAGACAGACACACACAGACAGACAGACAGCCAGACACACACAGACACACAGACAGACACACAGACAGACAGACAGACAGACACAGACAGACAGACAGGCAGGCAGGCAGGCAGGCAGGCAGACGCACACAGACAGACACACACAGACAGACAGACACACAGACAGACAGACAGACAGACACGCAGACAGACAGACAGGCAGGCAGGCAGACGCACACACAGATACACACACATAGACAGACACACACAGACAGATACACACACAGACAGACACACAGACAGACAGACAGACACACAGACAGACAGGCAGGCAGGCAGGCAGACGCACACACAGATACACACACACAGACAGACAGACAGACAGACACAGACAGGCAGGCAGGCAGGCAGACGCACACACAGATACACACACATAGACAGACACACAGGCAGACAGACAGACAGACAGGCAGCGGGACATCTGGCATGAGGTGGAGTGTGTGATGTGCTCCTGCCACTGCAGTCTGGGAGGGAGGGAGGGAGGGAGGGAGGGAGGGGGTGGGGATGTATCATGGCAGAGAGAGGCGCACGCTGTAGCCTCCAGCCATCACGCGGACCTGCATGCACGCGCGCACACACACACATGCGCATGTGCATGCACATACACACGCGGTTCCTGCTCGAGGGCTGGCCCCTTCCACTTGACCGCTCTTGATGGTGTAGAAGGGTATGCACTCTGGTGTCCTCTAGGAGGAGGGGGGAGAGAGCGATGGAGAGGGGGAGGTACTTTAGAGGGAGGGAGAAAGAGATGGAGATGGCGAGAGACAGAGGGGGGGCGAGAGAGAGAGAGAGAGAGAGAGAGAGAGAGACAGACAGAGGGAGCGATCAGCCACTTTGTCTCTCTCTCCGCTGAGCGCCAGCCCCTCATTGAGCTCAGCGCGCCTCGTGACCGGCTTGTCCTACACGCACAGGTGAAGAGCAAAGCAGTCTCACCCCCCCACCCCCACCCTTCAGCCTCAGTGTCGCTGGATGAGCCTGCGCTGTGCTAAGGCGACCTTTGGAAGTGTGTTGCAGCTTCTCGCTCTTACGTGAAGCTGCGGTCGGATTCTAGAGCCATACATTTAGTGTAATTTGTGAGGAATGCCGTAGATATTCTTCAGCCACACTAGCAGCGAGTGAAACACTCTGAGAACATCTGCTCTGGTTGATGATAGCCTTTCCTGCTACTGTATAAGCAGATTTAGATTAAAAAAATATATATTTTTTACGGTGCCAGGAAAACATTTGACCAATTTGGGCATCTTTCTCCTGATTGGTCGAGTGAATCTACAGTATCTTGCTTGTGTCAGTCACATGAATGAGCGAACACAAGTTTGGCGATGGCACTAATGGGGACTCCGGAGGGAGCAGAAGAGGGGGTGGGTTTTTGAGTGGTTGATTTTCGACATCTTTAGTTCTTTTTTTAAGATATCTTATCTCGTCTTATTGCAACTCTCATATCTTACCTACAGTACAGCAGCATAAATGAAATACACCCATTGTGAGACGGTGGTCAATGCGGTCGTAGAATTGCTATAGCCAGCCTGTCTTTGTATATTTGATTCTATTTAGAATTGACTGGCAATCCCATAATGCACTGCACATGGTTCATCTGAACACAACTAGTATTTGCTTTATCTGTGCGGTTGCTAATGAGCGTTGTTCATGTGAACATACAGGTATATATTGACTTTCTTTATATTTTTGTTAGCTTTTTTATTCATAATTTAATTCAGCCATGTATATCTAATATCTAATATAGTGTACATGACGAAAGATTCTCTGCTGCTGATGGGAGACCAGTGCAATCATTCTCACAGTTACAACACCACCTGGGATATGTAACCAAATACAACCTTCTAATATTGGCCACAATGGAGGATTAACTGACATGCTCCTAAACAACATTTAATTAAAGTACCATTATAGCTGAATGACCTTTTGGACAATTATTGTTGAATATGACAACATGCAATCACATTGTTATTTTATTTCATTGTGATTTTGTGTCTATTTTGTTTAAAATATAGTTTTGTAAATCGCTTCATCTTTCTGAAATTATACTGTTTAGACATACAGTACATTGCACAATCCTCTTAGCCTATTGTCAGTTTCATGGCACAAACTATGATTACTTAATCCCAAATTTTGTATTCTATAACCCTTCTTTATACAAACAATATTATGTGATATTGGGAACTTGTATTTTTGTATTATTATGAAACTAATATAAGGTGACACTTGTTTCTAAAAATCACATATTGAACATTGTTGTTATGTGTTGTCAAAATGTAATCAAAATGTTTTAGCTGTTAGGAGTTGTAGCTCAAAAGGTATAAGCATATTGTAAACTGTACTTTCAACTTTTCTTTTGTCTCTTGACTTACTTATTACATTAAATTCCGTGATTGAGTCCAGAGTCAAATCATTAACTGGGAAATTGATTTAAACCTTCTCATCCTCTTTAAAGATAGTAAATAGAGTGGGCAGTAATGAGCATTAAATTAGAACGCTGCCTTTTCCCGTCCTTCAGTATTGCTTTGGGCACAGACATCCTTCCTCGCTAGGCCTAATGAAGCGTCTTGCACTTCTGCGCCGATCTACTTAATCTCCCCAACATGGATGCATTGTCTGATGAAGGCCCCTGTGTTACAGGGTTGGAGGTGTGAGCATACACTCCCATCAGGGGTGCATAGAAGATGCCATCTGTTCAATGTGTGAGCAGCACCAGGGTTCAGTTGGAGTTTAACCGCGTTTGGCAGTACAGCAAAGAATGCCTTTTGTAATGCTACATTTTGTTGCTGCTGCGGACAGCAGCGGTTCTCGAGATGGTTCAATTCCTCTTTCATTTACCCACTAGTGAGCATAGTGCCATTCTAGACTCTGAGACATTGTGTATTTTCTTTGCGCCGTAGCGTTTCAGTGCTTCACTACTGGAAATGTTTGGGAAATACAAAATATCTTTGTAATATTTATAGTTCTGCTTTACACACATTATCAATGAACCACAATGGCCCTTAAAAAAGTGTTGGTACTGTAGCATTTTATTATTTACTTTCTGAATCAGAAGTGGCTGCCACCCAGAATTAGCAAATGATCACGGATTGATAATTGCATTTTCTTCCATGTGATCATAGCGTGAGCTAGCATCTCACCGTACGTCGTCACGGCATTTGGTTGTTTATGTTGGCGTGTTGAGGGGCTGTGACACATTGTTAGAGATATACATCGCCGCCCTTCATTAAGACAAGGCCAATCGCATGTCTGGGGGCGGGTGGGGGGTAGGGTGGTTTGACCACAGTGGCAGGAGGAGCTGGCTCTGAGGTACACAGACTGAGTGAGGCGCACACACTGAGCCACGGGTCTCTGGCTCCAGCCGGGAAGAACATGTGTCCATCTCAATGTTGGAGTTGCTTTGCATTTACACTCCTGACAGCCTTCCTCATCCGTTTGGAAGCGGCCGAGGTAATTGGGGAGATATTCAAGCGGAGAGATAAAAAGGTAGTCCTTAAGCGGTCCTATAGAGAAAGAGCTTTTTTTTTTCTCATCTTTTTTTTTTCTCCAGTTTGTGCTAAATTCAGTGTAATGGACTGTTTTAAGAATAATACCAAGGCAAATCAGCCAAGGAGTGACCATAGCATCTCCTTGTTGATTGATCACATCTGGCTAGATGTGTTATAAACATCACACACACACACACAACAAAAGCCCTCACATACAAAGAGAGAGTGGGGTGAGAAGACGGCCGTTAGTAGTGTGTTTTCATGCCTTCTGTTTTGCTGCTGAAAGCGTCGCTATTAATCTGCCCCGCTTGTTATTTCGGAAAGAGCCTGAAAGATAAGCCAGCCTCACGCTTCTTTGAAACAAAGGAAGGGGGTGAATTAAATACTATACATGTTCTGGCAGAATGTGGCTGTAATAGCCAACAGAAAACGTGTAATTCAGCATTTTGGTCTCTGTGGAATGAGACCAAGCCTGGCGGTTCACAGAGTGGCACCTGAACATTAGAAGTGTCTGCTCACGTTCGCACACTATAAAGACAGACATTATTATAAAGGAGGAAGCACTATAGGCACATTTAAAAAAATATTCTCACTGTGAGGAGGAGACTTCACGAGAGCCTGCCATTGTCCAGGCCAGTAAAGTTCCACTGGGCTGAAGATAATGACCGTATTGCCTTCAGCTCTGCCAGAGGAGACATTGTGTGTTAACCCCCAAGGCCATCTTGGGGTGGTGGGGGTGTGGTTGGGGGAAAGTGTGGTGGGGGGGGGGGGGAGAAGATATTGGCCCAACGCGAAAACATAGAAACCACAGTGTTATACTCTGCTACCAAGAATGCCGTCGCCCTGATACTGCACCTGAGATTGAACAACAGCAGGTGGTCACGTTGAGGCAGGCCAGCTCGTCTGGATGGATCTGTAAAACACAGCGCGGCATTAGCTTGACTTGTGTCTGGAGTGACCATAATTAAACTGAGCATCATCCCTAGAGCTAGATATGTATCAGAACAGATGAGTCAGCCTGTGAGAGTGCTGAACAACATGAAATTATGCCCTTGGCTGTTAGTGCTTTGTCACGCTGCTACATTGTCACAATGTTCAAAGCCCATGGCATCACGGGTGAACAAAGGGAAAGGCATATTATGATAGACAAGCCGGTGGCTGGGATGTTACATAGCTTAAACTGGAGATGGACACTGCCTGGTCAGTTCAGTTGCATCTTGTTTATAATTCACAATGAACAGAAACATGTAGATTTTAGCTTCTGTCAGTGGGGTGGATTGACAGATGTATTTTTAGCACAGATACATCAGATCCTTCAATATCCAAGTATGTGTTGCCAGGATTGTATATCGAAATGAAACGCTGCATTGTATTTTTCTACAGTTATTTTTGCTAGCCACAATATTCACACAATGTTCAATAGAAGATTGCAAAAGGTATAGTTTAGTTAACAATTATCTGGCCTTTGCTTTATGATAAATGTCATGAAATTCCATTGCAAACTGTCGTTTGGGAGTGAGAGAAAGGAGGATGGTGTTGGCTGAGGCATTATCGAGATTGCCAGACAACTGCATGGACATGCTGTGTGAAATATGAAATAGAGGTTGCTGTGAGAAAAGACTCTCAAGGCATCTAAATACTGAAGGTTACACCATTGAAATGTGGTTGGATATTTTACATACAGTTACCATTGCGTTTACATTGTGAATTCATGTCACTCTCGTGTCCCGTTTGGCATTCAGCTGTGAAGCGGTCGTGCGCTTGACTTTGCGTGCAAGGCTATGCATTTGTGAAGCCCAGTTGTTTTCTTTTTCCCTCATACAGAATAGTATTTCTAAAGCAACAGAGACGAGGGTCAGTCACTTGGCATGGATAAACACTTCAGGACCAGCCCTGGACAGGTCTGGCTGCTCTTTGTGAATGCCTGCTAGGCACCACGGGGAGAAGGAACATGCTCAGATTTGTAGGGCAACAGCTGCCAGCCCGCTTTCTATTCGCTAGCCGGCTACACGGCGGTTTGTTAGTATTCACACGCTGTCACTGACAATCTGATAACCATTTTTGAAAGAGCAGTATATTGATGCAAATGTTTAAGTCGGTTAGCTTATCCCCTGTCTGCTTCAACAGACCAGTTAATTTAAGAGTGTGGTTTGCTACTCCCGTACAATGGGATGGCACATGGTGTGTGTGTGTGTGTGTGTGTGTGTGAACGTAGAGGTGATCTTGACTCGCCCAGCCTGAGGATTAGAGCATCTTGTCAGAAAGGTCTGAAATGGAAGACACAGCGCATTATGATGCACACCAATAGTTAAGCATTAGGTTTACTCACTGTAAAATATACAGTTTTCCAATTTTCTGGATTTTGCCGAAAGAATTTACTTCAAAAGAACGGTAATAAAAGTAAGATTGACACTCATAATCGCATAGGCGATATGAATCAAAATGTAGCAATTTTACAGTCCAGCACTCGATACATAAGGTAAATGTGGAATGATCTCAACATATTTTTAGAACCATATTGGTTATAAAAACCTATATGGTTTTTAGATAAACAATCTTTGATGATCTTATTTGCTATCTGCTATGTATTATGGCATTAATTAACGTTGTAAGATACGGTGGTATGGTTTGACTGGCTGCTGCTTCACAGGACCTATAGTGTATCCCACTGGCGTCAGTCCTGTGAAGCAAAGGCTCAATACATGCAGTGAAGGGGAACAGTCGTGCTGTGCCGTTGATACAGTCGACTCAGGCTACAGAAACTTTGCCACCATGCTGTTACTCTGCACTTTTTGTCTGCAAAATTGGAAAAGCGACCATCTGTTGTGACCCATTGGTCCTCCTCAGATGTGCGGAATTTGCTTTGACTGTAATTTGCACTTAAATTAATTTGAACTAATAGAACAAATTGTTATGGCAATACAATTAATTAATTAAAGGATATTGATTCTATGAAATTATAGTTTTGCCCCGAGGTATAATTCCAGATAGCCAATTGTATTACAAAGACGTGATATTGTTATTACTGTAGTTTGTAAAGAACTAATTCATTTTACGCAGGGCCAAAACTCGTGTCGCCACAGTAAAATACATCTTCTATTCATTATTTTACTAGTTTACATTCGATCCCTGCCCATATATAGAACATACGCTACATACAGTACTGTATCAAGGCAGGCTGATCAGAAATTAGAGCTCCTTGGGTGTTGGAAGGTAGAGAAGTGCTGCAGATGCACCTTTTCTCGTTCCCGTTCCAATAGTGTCGTAATGAAGTACATGGTGCGCCTTTCCTATGGGAAGTGTAATTTTGTCTACACACCTGACTGATTCTTAAAAGTAGAGAATGTGATTTATTTGCCATGCTATTTTGGTCTTACCTAATTGGACATTATTCACACCACATCGATGATGGAGATAAATGTACATAAAGTATGCTTAAGTTCAAAAAAAAGAAAATACTTTACAGAAAGGACTGGATTAGCAGGTTTCTCCATGGAGGAAAAGTTTCACTATAGCTGCACTTCATTATAATACTATAATAATATCCCCTGCTATCAGCAGCTGAACACCGAACAGGGGAACATACATCAACGGTATTGCAGCAAGTGACATAGAAATAAAGATACTTTTGGCTCCATTTGGGACTTAGATGAGATTTCTGTTCAGCCTATAAATGAATATGGTGCCCCATCTGTGCTACATGTGGTCAGATAAGCTAATGCCATCAAGTATTTAGGCTCTTGTGGTCTACTTTTGATGACTGGTGCTGTGGAGTTGCAACCTTCAGTTTTACTACAGTTCATGAGTGAAATATTGTTAATATATGACAGTCTTCAGTATCTGTTCCCTTGGAAACCTAACCACTGTTTTCTTCTGGCTCTGTTATGGGATGTTTATTAGATCAGCAACACATGTTTTAGTAATGTGGACCACATATCTGGAGCAGTTGGTATTAGAGCCTGCTAAAAACCGAGGGCTTATAGCAGCATTCCACTGCAAGGCATTGGTTTAGTTCAGCTGAAATGTGGTACCAATGCAGTGCTTCTGCCCCGTGGTATTTCACTTAATGGTGCACTTCTGAATCTGCCAGAACTCAATATTTACTTGTCAGCTTGCTTGGTGCTCACCAGACACTAACCGAGGAGTGTCCATACAGACTTGGATTACAACACACACACACATGCACAAGCACACGCTCATGCACGCACACCTGTGCATGCACACGCACGAACACATGCGCACACACACACACACATGCACACGCACACGCACATGCACACAAACAAACACACACTCACACACATGCACCCACACACACACACAAGGAGTCATTCTCTGTTCAGGGTGTCAGGGGTCTAGAAAATAGGTGTTGCTTTGAATTACAATATACTGTAATATATGTCCGTTTGTGTATTGTAGTGAACCTTTGAAATAGACAGTTGGCCACGCTATACTCTATGGTGGGATCATGTTTTTATTGCAAAGTTGTTGATTGACATAGTTATGTTCTACATCAGAGATCTTAAAGTGTTTTGGGCCAAGGACCCCTTGGCTGATAGAAACACGGCACAAGGACTCCCTATCACAGATGGTATAAAATATTTAGTTGCTGGGCCAACAATAACGTCTAGGGCAGCGTATAGCGCCATGTATAAAAGTAGGCCACTAACTAAGCCATTGAAATAATTGACAAATTTCTATTTTCATGCACACGTTGTATTTATGTTAATGTATATTTTCTTACATTTACATTTTTGGAAGAAAATAACTTTGCGATCAAATAATTTGGAGGACACCCTGCAGTACCTCTGAGGACCCCCTAGGGTCAGTTCCTAATATTTACTATTTATATTAATATTTATAGTAGTCACTGTAAGTACGTCACTTTGGATACAATCAATACTTGACATAATGACCTTTATTATGAATGCCAGATGTTTTAATAAATTAATAAGGAAGCATACGTGTATCAAATCTACCATGTGTCAAACAAAAATACTATTTAAGCTTTGGAGATAATAAAAAACACTTAATCCATATGATATCCTTATTAATGTCTGTATAGGCATTTACAATACAATAGAAATGGCAATCAATGCCTGCATATATTTTCACACACTTCCAGGTGACATTCTCATAGGAATTGAATAGTGGTATACTGTATACAGTATCTCTCAGTATATTGTGCTCCTCTGTTACGGCTACTAAAAAACACTGATATGTTTTAATACCACCATTGGTCACACGTTCATTTCACTAAGCCTTGAAGGACACTCAGTATACAGTATGAGTATGTAGGTTTCCTAGCAGCCATTAATACACGGCACGCTGTTGTTTGACCATAGAACTACTACAGCTACTACTAACTTTAACCTTGTATACTTCAAAATTAAAAAATATATAAAATATTAAAAAAAAAAAAAATTATATTGCAGAATGTTCACAATTAATATTAATCAGAAGCTTGTACTGTATACATCATTCATTACATTTTTGAATTTATAGTAGGAGTTACTGGAAATGTGTTAGTGTATGAATGTCAATCTTTAGTTTTATGTCACACCATAACAAAATCTCATACTGAACCAAAACTAGCAACACACTAGCCCTTTCTTTTAGATAGAGGGACAGACAAACAGATTATTGAGATTACTGTCGAAGAGGTAGGCTACATTAGGAGAGGAATGCAGGTTCTCTTAGGAAAAACTGGATTTGCTGGTTGGATAAGTAAAGTTTAGTCAATGTATATTTAATGCAAAAGCTCAGGTGTGCAGAAGGCCAGGGGGGGGGGGTTACGGGTGGGATACATTTCCCCTAGGTTTGTAGGGAATTCAATCGTCTCCCCCCCCCACCCACACACACACACACTTTTGAAAAAAAACATTTTAAACCATCCAATATTGCACTGTTGTGGGCAGCCTATGACTTGCATGATATGTTTATGCTACGGTAGCCTATCAGTTAGCAAACGCTACGTTAACCGATTTTGGAAATCTCAAAGTGTTGAACATTAAACTTTACTTACAGTTTGGCAATCGATTGCAGTTTATACAGTTTATACATTATCTTCATAGGGGCATAGTATAGCTTCTAGCTATATAGCATGCACTGTTCTAATCACCTGTTTCTCCATTTTTATTCTTGTTATGGCCATTACAGACCGGGAAGGTGACCAAGTCGCATCAACATAATTACTTTCAAAAACAACAAGAAATATTAGTTTTTCATGCCGTGGCATCCTTGAATTACTTTATGATTTTGGTTCTCCATCTTGGACATACAACCTTACATTCGATACTCCCATCATAGAGAGAACCTTATAATTCCAAACTCACAAGGTTAATCTCTCCCGACAGCCAACTCCAGGCAATCAATCTCTGCAGTGGAGCAGTAGTCACACTGTCCATCTCACATGCAGTCTGATGGAGGGCTCAACCAGGGACATCACTTATCTAACATACCACCCTCACCACCCCCCAACCCCCCAACCCCCCCAGAAAACACTGTCAAAGCTTTAACCTCTCCCCGGGGGCTGAAATGATACCTCCGCTACGGTGTGTGACCAGCCCCCCCCCTCCCATGCAATGGACTCATCAGTAGACCTACTAACCCATCCGCACACGTGTAAATGTTGGGGCGTTTGAATGAATGGGTTAATTACAGCGGGGGTGACATGGTATACTTGGTTCTGTACAATGTAGTAAACAAAGGATTGAATGATAGCTCTGAAGTGTCTAGTCAAGGGCATTTACTGTGTCTTGAGTGTGATGACTACTGAACTGACACTGCTGATAAAATTGAAGCCCTTGTTTTTCTGTCAACATGGGGGTATGAGCAAATCTGATGATTGTTAGTCTATGAAGGAACTATCAGCAAGACTGTCATAGATAACACTTTTGACAGCTCACAATTACACATTGTACAGGCGGGCAGAGGCGCGAGTAAAGCGTGTGTTTGGACAGGGGGCAAGTTGTTATATTGAGAATGGGAGAAGTCAATACTTCAATATGTTTCCTTTTTTCCTCCAGGGCACAGTGTCGTGCAATGAATACATAATGAAGTACAAATATAACAATGTAAACAGCCATAGAGTTAGGTTCAGTTATGTTGCATAAACAAAAAAATAATTCAGTTTTTATTTGCTGTGACACACCATGTAGAATAACAGCTGTTGGCCACAGGGCTCCACTCTGAAGCTCTATAAAAAGAAAGTTGTCAGTTTCAGTAGATTACAGATACAACTTTAACTAATGATTGCTAATTTCAGTGTGGAGTGTGCGTGTGTGTGTGTGAGAGCGTAACAGCTCTTTAAGAAGTCTCATAAGTCTTCAATCCAGACATAGTACCAGAATTATTTCACAGAAAATGTTATTTATTGCCATTATCTCAGTTCATGATGTCAACCTAACTCGATTAAGTCCACCAGTGAAGAGTGAATAAGGTTATTGGCCTTATCAGGCGGTTGCGCCTGTAAGCTGTTTGCCTTTGTCATGAAGACCTTCTTATTGATGGCTGAGTTCCAGGAGGCTAAACCTATATTACAGTTTTTAATGGCAGTAGTGCAGATACTGTGCTTCCCATACAACTCTGGGAAATCCTCGTCCATCCTGCCTCCGAGCACACCCATCTTTAATCAACCCCAGGACCTTTTGCAGAACACTCGCTCTCATCCATTTGTGTTTGGAATGACCCTTGTGGTTAAAACCAGCATTACAACAACATTGGGTATAAAACTCTATGCAGTAGGGTGCCCATTTGTTGACAGCTGTTTATCAACCAACATGCGACAGTGATGTAAATTTGAAGTTCTTCAAAATAAGTGTGGTTCAAGCTAGGTCTGGACAATAAATAAATATCAATATCTATCGCAATATAAATATTTTCAATAACGGTGAGATGATTTTTTATACTTATTTCCGGTATTTCGATAAGATATACATTACACAGCATTTGCCACTGAATGACGATCGCAGCATTCAGTTGTATTCAAGGCAAACCAAAACAAAACAACTGTGCATGGTTACTTACACTGCATAGTGCACCCCATAAGTAGTAGTGGGCTATTTTCAAGTGCCAAAAGTGCCAAAAAACTCTCTCACCTAACAGCAAATGTAACAGTCTCTTCTGTGGAATTTGACTGTGTCTAATTCATGGGATTATGCACACACCAGAACCGCTACTGACACCTACTGGTGTATTTCAATATAGCCTTCATAAATTAAATGTAAATGCTAACAGAAAGAAAATAACACAGTTGAGAGTTTTGTTTATTTATGTGACTGTGATTTCACATTTCTTGTTTGTATGAAGGCTAAAATGTGAACATTTATTTGTACCTTTTTATTTCTAAAATATTATAGTTTTATAGGAGGAAATCTCATAGACTGCATTCATTTTTCTGACGTTTGTAAGTACTCCATTGTGCGTGTTCTTAACAGTTTTGTCTGAGGCTTACATTGTTTATATCGATATTGGAATTATATAGCATCGACCTAAATAAAGAAATACATTGTGATATACATTTTTGCCATATCGTCCAGCCCTAGTTTAAGCAGTGAACCGTTTGTTTTCAGTGCTCAACAAGTTTAAGAAAACACTGCTATTAACAAAGTCTAAGCCCCAGCACCACAAACTTCCAATGACTAACAACAAGCAACACTTGATTCTCACTCAGTACATTGCATCGTGCATCATTTAAAAGCGGGACAGATTGAAATGTTGCGCCGCTGCTCTGATGACAGACGATATGTTTGTTTTCACAGCAGCGAAGATATCTGTGGCGATCTGAGCAGAAACAACAGTTTACTAATGATGGATGAAGGGTATGCTCAAATATAACCCGATGTCGGAAACAGATTGTTGTTATGCATGCAGTTTTTATTGTGTTAAAGATATTGCCAAAACGCATTTTCTATTCTATAGTGTTGAAAATGGTTTATATTATAGGAATAATGTATCAAGAAAAAAAAAGGCCACACAAGCCTAAAATGATATAACCAGAAAGGGAATAATGTGCATGTTTAATGATAGAACTCATATCCAGGTCAAGTAAGGGAATAATCAAGGAGACTTGAATGAAACAGATCTTAATGTTTCCTGTTTGGACAGCAGTGAAGTGGACTCAGCTGTTTGATGCCAGCCACTGTCATACATATGGATCTATCCTCTGCTTCAGCAAGCATTGTTCTCGTCTATTTGAATATTTGTTGTCAGCTGCTGTTTTCCATGATTGGAACATTGTGATGGGAGAGGAAGTCTGGGCTTGCACACACGTGAGGCTCGAGAAGAAGTTGACATTATGTAAATCCACAACAAATGCTGACGTGCCTCTGTGAGCGTCCGTGGGGGAAGTACTTCTTGCTCTTACAGCCATGAAGGTGCAAAGCCGTCCGACACCATGCTGTACCCACATGCGCTGCACTGCTAGGACACGCATGGGTTGCATTTCATTCCATTTTAACACCTTCCAGACACCGTAAACTGTAGGTGACTATCTCTATATGAACGTGTATCTCTTCCTGTTCTCTTTGCGGTGACATGTTGTGGATGGGCTCGGATGCCCGCAGAGCATAACTTTGATGATGGCTTGTGATGGCCTGCCCAGGTGCCTGAATAACATTAGATCTGCTGGACAGGTGGTGGTGGCAGAGATGAGGGCTTGGAGGACCAATAATGAGGAGGATGCCAGCTAGACCCCCATCTGTTGAGCCCTGATCCGTTAAATTGACGCATTCTCAAGTTTTGTCACAGATGAGAACCTGTCTATACCTCCAGACTGTGACAGCAAGGCTTCTAGTAGCTGGAAGCATTTTAAGGCACCTGTTCAAGTTACTCTGCATTGTACAATAACAGCTTTCAATTTAATATTTTTGCATCAATCACACATTGAAGCTGCAGTCGAAATACAGCACAATGGGTTTTTGAAAGAGCACGCCCGTGTCCTATACCGTATCACTAGATAGGGAACTTACCATACAATAATAAGAGAAATGCACTGCATAATCCTTGACAATTATGATTGCAGATGTGTCATTGTATTTATGATGATGTAACCTTTTCAACAAAGAACTAATACTTCCAGTACTGTTTCTGTTTTAAACCTAAAAGCATTTATAAGTGCACTCCAACTATCTGGATTTGCCCTTGAATTGCCCTTGCCCATTCATTTTTGTTGAAACCAGTGTTCCAAAAACGTTGTTTTGAGCAAACTGTACAGAACCCTCCCGCATCTGAGTGCTGTATCAGTAAGCACCACTCTCCTCTCCTCCCCACTACATTGCTCATAGTTTCACACCACTACCCCTCCTCTTTCAGTCGCCCTTTTTTCTTTGTCCTATTTTTTTTATAGCGAGTTTGTAACAAAAAGCGAAGCTATGATCAATAAGATTGTCACTTCTTTTGATTTGTTTCCATGTCGAGCAAGCGCAAATTAATTTCGAGAGAGCAGAGGTTTAGATCTGAGCAGATGTATGTGCAGCTTTATTTCAGTTCTTGTGACATTGCAATCATTGTGCCCATGGTTTTGCCTTAACCTCTCAAATCAGAAAGTGTGCTAGACAGATTTCTGCACACTCAACATACGACGTCCGCACCCTCGACACAACTTTCTGCGCGCTCGACTTTGTTAGTGTGTGCTCAGCCCAAAATTCTGCGAGCGCGATTTGACGCCATATATTTTGCCCTATTTTGCTATAGGTTCAGGAAGGGACTGGGTCTTTCATAGCCTGGTGTAACCAGACCTAAAATTCACATTGTGAATATGGTCTGGCCACGCTCCATTTGGAGGTGTTTACAGTTGATGCCTCCTACTGGGCGTAGGTCTCTGGTTCATTTTGAAGCTATTGGACAGCGTTTAACTAATCGGCGTTGCTACAACTGTTTTGATCGCCTTATCTACTGTAGCTCTAACCACCATTTCGAAGAACGCTTGACTTCAACGTCACTACCCCACCCTGATGGCTGTGAAAACACAAATGAAACAAGGTTTCCGGACTGTAATCTTAAAATCTAAAAATGAATTGCGCTTGGAGAGAAATAGTCAGGCAGAGCTTGGCTAGGTCTTTCACACATTAGGGGAAAAAATACGTTCAGGAATCCTTGCCTGGAAATCCTTTTCCAACAGGGATTTTGTGAGGCATTCCGTCCCTGTGGATATCCCGCTGTTAGCAAGTAACTGCTGTGTGCCTAAGCCCGAGGTGTGTTTGGTGTCAAAGGAGAGTGAATTACCACAAACCCTCTCAGGTTGGGAACTGTGCTCACAGCTCCTGCTGGCTTATTTCCAACAGACAGACTCACCCATTGTATGGAGTGTCTGTTGTAGTGGTGAGTAATGGCAGAGACACTATGCCACTTAAAGAGTTTTGAATGGGACTCTTTTGTGATAATTCTCAAACACAAATTTGGCAGTTAAGTTATAACACATAACATAATCCAAAAGAGCCAATCGTCTGCTTTATAACTGCCAAGCATTAACCTATGTAATCAATCGCATGGTTGCGTTGACGTAAGCCACCTGCCTATAGTCTTCCTGGATAACTGCCCAGGGCGTTTCAAAGATGGCTGCAAGTGGCGAGACTTGCCTAGAAGGAAATTCAACACCCTCCCTGCTTACGTCAGTAAGTACATGTACATGTAGTACATGTATCAATCGATATCAACACTTCTACACCAATAAGCAAACCACATTCAGTTAGAATAATTACACCATCATGTCATCGGGGCAATCACTTTATCAATGTATCATTCAATTTCAGAATAATTGTTAATAACCTAAAAAATAAAATGCTTATTTGTACGAGCATGAAGGAAGAAGGAATATTATTATTAGTATTATTTTAAAATAATTTTCTGTATATTGTTTTTACTAATCCTAATATGCATTGCAATGTTTTTATTTTTATTTATAATCTTGTTTTATCCACTGCTTCACTTGTCCTTGTAAATGAGTGAACTCTCAGTTACTTAAGATAATATATAAATAATGGTTTAGTCCACTGAAAGGACCATCTCCCTCTCTGCATACTGACTGTGTGTCTTTGAAAAGAACATTCTGTTTCCTCTTTTTTCATGTTCAGAATGATCCAATGTGAGATAAAGATAGATACCTGGATCCGTGTATACATTTACCAATTCGCCAATGTCAAAAAACATATTTTCTTGCTCTGTTTAATCAATGATGATGAGATGCTTACGTTATTTCCCCCCGTATTTATACAGTATATATATAAAAATGCCCTAATGCTTCATACTGATACTGTCTCTGAGATTTATATTTTTAAGAACAACATCAAACCTTTAAGTGTCTGAGTGTTACAATATCAGCATTGTGCGTAGGCCTATTCAGGGAGATATCCATCATATCAGAGCATCCACTTCTTGCTGTGAAGCTTGTCTGCTATTTCTCCAAGGTTTAGCATGTTATTTGGACAGTGAATATCTCAAGCAGTCAGAACTAGCTACTCATATAGAGCAGTGACTCGGATAATGACTTAAGCTCTGATTATTTGATGCTAGTCATTATTTATGTATGTATTATGTAAATAATTGCATATTCCTAACAGAACTCAGTGGGGAATATTTTGACATGCACTCCAAAGTATATTTCAGGACCATTACAAAAAGCTGTTGATGTAAACTTCACATCCTGGAAACAAAGCATAACCTCAAGCGATGCATTACCAAAATCTGATCATGAAACTATCAGAACAAAAGGAGCTACTGCCATAACATATATTTAACGTGAAATAACACACTTAAGTTTGGATTTCCAACTTATTACTGCTGCAGGAGGTCAGTTTTTCTTACTGAAGGTTTATTGCTGTCTGTACAGTTGGTCTCATTGCTGCTCATTCATTCTACATTCACATCACAGCCGTTTAACTGTTGAGTAGTCCACAAAATGTGAGCTGTTACTTCAGTTTATTGTCTGCTGGGAATCAATCTTAACTCTTGCACTTATGAAGGTTCACTCTAATGTGGCCTTTAGTGTGCAATCGTAAGAGTTTTATTTATGCTGTGAGTTCCTTACTACAGTAGTAAACAAGATCGTAAAAGAAATTGTATTTTTTGTGAATCTATTTGAATGTTGGATCATAAAATATTCAACATACTGTCACTCAGACTAATGTACTGTACAGTTATACCCTGGATATGATTTCTGTTGGGTAATGTGAGTACTTGATCGGTTAATATTGATTAAACAATCAATTTTAATCGAAAAAAAATATTTCTGTACTGTAGCCAGTTCTATATTTTTGAAATATTCTTCTCTTTTTTATCAAATGTTTTTACATTTGATAAAACAAAGCATATTTAGGCAACAGCAACATTATCAAAGTTGATGCCGGTAATGATATGTTATAATGACACATTTTTTACACTACTGTGAAATATTTGACTCTAATTGAAAAGTTACTTTGACACATATTGACTCATACTGTGTCATTATGCTCAACAGGTTTCAGCCCAGGTTCAAGTGTTGTAAAGCACGACAGTATTTGTCAGACACAGAATGATTTATGAAGCACCTATTTTATATCAAGGTGGAAGTCGGTGCCGCCGAAATACTTTAAAGATGACACTTTGAGAATGTGAACAGATTCATCAAAGTGGATTATCATTATGGGCCAAAGTGCTCTCCAGAGGTTGACCTTCTTTAGAATTCCATCACAGGGACATGGAACAAAATTGTGAGTGTGTTTTGAAAGATAAGAGGCCGATATGCCACGACAATGATAAAACGCGTGTATGTGCCTTGTGTTTCTTCTGTGTATGTGTGTGTGCACGCGTGCGTGCTTGAGTGTGTGTATGTACATCAGTATGCTCACGTAGGCCTAATAGTGTCAGTTTGTGTTTGTGTGTCCATGTATAGGTAAAAGGTGTGTTTACAACTGAGTACTAAGTACTACTGGTGTGCGGACTGCATTGGGATTGGGATCCTGCAGAAATCGTACTGGCACTGGCCTTTTTAACTTTGCTGCTGGCGGGAGTGGGCGGTCAAAACTATAGCCTACTAAAGGTCCCGGGATCCCGTGGATTGCCAGCGGATGTATCCCTGCTGATCCTTAACACGTCAAAATGTCTTATTTAAACTGGACGTGCCTACATGGTAATACATTTCGAGCTGTATCAACAGCAATTGATTTGTCCGTAATACATGAGAGCTTACACATATTGCTTGGTTATCATTGCCGTGGCAACCACATGAACTCTGAACTTCTGAGCTTCACAGGCTCCACTTCCTGTTACATTTTGTTTTATTCAAATGGTTTTGCATGCTGGAGGCACAGATGCGTAGTGTGCGAACACTAAGCAAAGCTTATTTAATTATTGAATTATAATTCATCATTGGCCTCTATTCTTGTTTGCGGTCCGGATGTGGATGCAGACAATGCAGGAGCGGGGGGGAGTGGAACACGCGTTCGGGGAGCAGGCGGGAGTGGTCAGAAATTCAGATACCAGTCCTGCACAGGGCTCTAGTCGTGTGTACAATAAAAAATACTTGGCGGTTGATTGGATTGAACCATCTGGTCGTTTTTGCTGTCAGCACACCTAAACCAGGCCCGTATAGCTATCAACACGATGCTTGGAAAGTTCAGTTGCTACTCGGACACATTCAAAATGAGCCAAAAATCAACCACAAGTTTAGTACATCCAACGAAAAATCTCGCGCTCGCTTTTACGCTGCCCTCGCAATAACGTACGCACACGAAGCCCTGAGTTTCAAGCAAACAGGGTTACAACAGTACTTCTCTGTATTACTGTGTATGACATGTCTACCGCCGGAGTTTTAGCCACAGAACGTTTGTCAGAGTTGCGTTAGTAAAATGGTTAGTCACACATAAGTCTCTCGCGGCACACAATGACTTTCAGACTATTACTTTCCACCCCATCTCCTCTTTTTCCTTCCGTTTCTTTACCTCAGAGGCAGCTGTTGAATATTTCCCTGACATGACAGACCGGTGACGAATTAAACTGAAGAAGTTGACCCAACGGTTCATTCAATTATGTGTTTAACTTCGCCCCAACACGATTTCCATAAATAATGTCGGAGCCCATTTTTGTGCAGCGACTGCGATTCTCATTCATTACATGTGACTCGTATTTGTGAGTGAGCTGCATTATCGGACTCTGTCGGCCTGCAAATCGTTGCCCAGAGACGGCCTCTCTCGCCTGCTAACCTCTCCCACTACATATATTGGCTAGCCACAGTACCCGCTACAAGTAAACACACATCTACCACTCCGATCAAAGGAATTTCCAGTGAATAGATAGATGAGAAATTAAACTAATATATGCGTTTTTCATACTCGGGACGTCACCCACTACTGTTCATCATATCTCCCCTTTTCCCCATTGAACTATTGAGATGTGCTTTGAATACATAGCGACCCAATCCTGTGCATTTCATGTATGCTCTCTCTCTCTCTCTCTCTCTCTCTCTCTCTCTCTCTCTCTCTCTCTCTCTCTCTCTCTCTCTCACACTATCTCTC
>JAODUK010000005.1:836249-850182 GCA_027564635.1 Typhlichthys eigenmanni
ATTCAAAAGGAGAATGAGAATACAGTGGGGGGGGGGGGTGTTAGGATGGTCAGAGCCTGACGTACCAGCTAGCACACTTAATCTGATTACAGACAATAGGCAAAAAGTGTATTCATATTAGCGTCACTGGAAACCGTCACTAGAAAGATCCCGGCCTTTGTACAGGCGGGGGTGCTGAACACTACCAGTGAGTCTCTAGATGGTCTGAGCCTCATTTGCAGATGATATGATAGCTCAGAAGCAATAAATGTCACCGCCTGGCTGCAATTTATCACCATCTGCGAGTCTCCTCCTTAATACAATGCATTAAATGAAGCCTGAAGACACATGATAATTATGATGTCGGTGAAAATAAATGGTATAGTCTCAGTAAATAAAAGCAATGGAGGATACATCAGACCCCTATTTGCTTAGTGCAATCCACATCCCCTTGTTCTGTCAAGTTAAGACATTAGACTACTCTATGTCCTCAGACACACTGGGATAAACACCTAAACTGGGCCTACATTGAATGTTTGGCCCATTTAACCATTTAACCATTAGCTGCTATTTTATGTTACATAAATAAATTCATCTTATCAAGGTTTTATGAGTCACGCATTGCACCAGGGATGTCTGAGAGCTTTTTATAGTCGCTCATTCGGCCTTTTGTGTTCTGCATTTTGTCACGTGCGTACAGAAGTGTTGCTACTGACGAGGCTGGGGCCTTCTTCATTCAGGCTCGCCCAGTAATTGATTCGTGCTGTTTGATTTCCCCGTAATTTCTCTCATGTTAAAGAGTCTGTTCCCCACGGAGAGGTTTTGTTTTGTTCCATTGTTTCTGTTTCATTTAGCAGACTGCATCACCTCATAACGCCTCCATCTCTTACAGCCCCCTCCCACCTGCCTTCCCACCCTCCCTCCCGCCCACCCCCAACCTCCATTCCTCCAGTCAGCTGTAATGACAGCACCACATCGAACGCACACAATCGCAGCTGTATTTTTGCGGGTGCGATGGCAGCACTGTGTGACCCTCATGCACTCACAAAGCTGACGCTAAACACGCTACGGATGATTGATGAGCTAACAGCCAGGCTTTCAGCTAGAAAATAGCATTGTTTTACTTGATGAATTCAAGCATGTTCTCTCTTTTATTGTTGGTAATTCTTCTTCTCCTTTTTCAGTTTGAGTTGTATATGCACCGCTGTTGAAAAATGCAGTTGTTTCCCTGTTTCTGATTGGTTTTGCTGTAGGTAATTGACCTTGAAAAGGGGCTTTCGAAATTATGTAAGGGGAGTTTTAGCAGCGTTTGAAGCCGTGTTTAAATCACGGCAGTAATGATGGCTTTTTTGCTAACCATACTACTAATGGAAATTAGATTGCATTTAGGCTATGCTGACGGGTTTCTGGCTTTGCAGTAGCTACGTGTACTAATGTACTAAAAGCTCTTGTTTCATGTGTTCTGCCATCCCATCACTCCTACTAATGGAATTGTATAGTTGCTCGTTTCACCACCAGTATGTATGAGCTTAGGTTGCATAATAAATTCCACAAAGACATGGACAATGTTAATAGTATCTATGTTGCTATGTGAAGACAAAAGGTCAGAGATTTTGTGTCAGTATAAACATTTTTTTTCCCCCAGTCATATCACTTTTTCAAAGGCTTTACTCTACTCTAAACAAACACTTTCATTGTTTATCTAGTAGTTCAAGGTGCAAGTGGTTCATATGCAAGTGAAAAATGAAAACTGGATTTTGCTTGCATATGGTGGCACACTAGCAATTACGAAACAAAAAATGTTCAATTAATGCCTCTGTTCATGCCGTCTGTGTCAGTGAAATGTGTGCTGTTTTCCCAGCTACCCCTAATGTTTCTGGTGACGTTTCCCGACAAATTATGCATGCAGGCTCCGGCAGTGAGCCTGGCTTTGGTTAGCCGCGGTGCACGCTGTTTAGGACGTGGCACAAACATGAGCATGCTAATTTCACATGTTTCATTTGAACTTTTGTGTTCACCTTTTTATCGTGGTGTTGTTCCCCTTACCGACTTCCCTTACTGCTGTCTCTGTCTGCAACCATGGCAACAGCCAAAGACTTTCCAGGGCCCACACCAGGTAAATATCCCGCTGCCAGCCATTGCGAGACAAATTTCCAGTATATGATGCTGGTTCTGGATAGGCATACATTGCAGATATGTAGCATGAATCATCCCCATGCATTATTGCTCATTCTGCAGATGCCAAAACTCCTTTGTTTTTGTCTTTCCTGTCACAGGTGGCATCATTGCTTCAAATGTACAGTAATATAGCTTTGCTTGGGATAGTGTTTCTGGTTTTGTCTTAGTCATGGTTGAAGGTTGATGGCTTTGTCGTACACAGTGCTGTTCTACAGTACCTGTCGCAGAGTTGTGTAATGTGTAAACTGTTATTACATTGTAAGATATTTTCAGTAACTAGTGGTAACTCAGGTGTTCCTTTTGGCTCCTTGTGATATGTTTTCTGTTGGCGGAGGATTCTATAACCGTTTAACTCTGCACGGCATCAAGCCACCATACAGTAAACTCAACAGCTAATTCTGAGTGTTACATTTAAGAATTCAATTGAAATTAAAGAATAACTATATGCAGTATTTGTGCAAAAATAATCTGTTAGTGCGTGTCTCTCCAAAGGGGACGACGTTGATGATTACAATGAAAGTCTCAATGAATGCTCTGCAACATTAAAAAGTTGGGAGGGGATTAAGAAGCCTGCATCCAGGCTACAACACATTTAACTAAACTAAATTAACGTAGTCCCTTAATGTGCTGCTTAATATATGTGTTTGTGCGTTGTATACTCTAAATAACCACTGTGTAAATATATCATTGTACATGTTGTCTGAAAAGTGTTTGTACTGCTGATGAATTGCCTTAAAGTAATGTCTTTAATGTGTCAAGGCTCAAAGGTTTTGATGGATGACTGTATGAATATTTAAATGGACATTTATCCACCCTTAAGGGGAAACCATAAATAGCATCTTCCGCCACGGATATGCTGCTCTGAATCTCAAGATGTTCAGCACTTTCCACTCCTGTGAACATTGTGCAGTAATTGTATGTGATATGAGCATTGCTTGTGCCGCCTTCGTGCCTGTGAAACCACCGCCTTCAAATCACGCCATGTTTCTATTTTCTCTTCAAATGGATGAAGGAGAAAGAATGCCTTTCTTACCTTCCTAGCTGTTTTGTCTGTTAACTCTATCCGAACCACCTTAGGGTGCCTGCATTTTAGACCCGGATACTTTCACCATAAAGAGTCTATCCTGCATGGCTGTAAACAAACTGCATGTTCTGCAACATCATCCTTACTGTCGTTGGAAATAAGGGTTGTAAATAGTTTTGGGCTAACAGTATAGGAAAATGAGGCTTCACGGGAACATCTCTAACCACCGTCATCTCACAGGGTCACTTTGTAAAACTGAGCACAAGCCACAGTCATTTATCAAAGTGAGATAATGAGAGCACACGATGTGCACAGCAAAGACACACACACACACACACACACACACACGCACGCACACGCGCACACACAGACACACACACAGTTGATTGCAGGACAGACACAAAGGCATGCTCCTGGTCGGGAATCCCTCTGCACATTTCCCACCCTGAGGACACCTCAGGTTAAATAATACTCATTTTACACCGTGATCCTCGGTGGTGGTGATGCGGAACGTGGCACTGAGCAAGGGCAAAACACAAAAAGAATATGTTTATAGTGGCTATAGGCATAATGAAGTTAAGCGTTACATGGAGCCAGATGTATTATTAATTATTGGAGCCAGACTTGATACTCCTTGCTTATTGATACAATTATATTCACTAAATATATGTTCTCTGGCCAAATCTTTCTAGAAATGCTTTACAAAATCAAAATAATGCTTAACAAAAAAATCACCCTATAAAACCTCACTCTCTGCATCTTTTCTAATCCTTTTAACCCCCCTTTTCTCTCCGTACAGACCCCAATGCTTTAGGACCGCATGTCCCTGACCATGCCTTAATCGGAGGCGTCGTTGCAGTGGTGGTCTTCATAACACTATGCTTGATAATAGTGCTTGGACGATATCTGGCCAGACATAAAGGTATACCTGTTATCTCTAGCAAATAGCGACAGAGAGAACAGTTTCAGTTAACAATTATGGATTTTTGGTCATTTTTCAGAGGGTGAATAATGACACCCTATGGACGGCTTTTGAAAGCACCATTTTCGTTAGAAATTGGTTTGATAAACGCAGGCAAATGTAGATACTACAAAACACTTACAGCAATTTCAGCGTTGCTAATTGATGAAAGCAAATGGATGCTTTGGTTTTGTGCCTCAAATCAATGTATACATCTGTTCTTTTTTGGGGGGGGGGGGGTTCTAGATGTGCTCCGGCAGGAGCTAAACCTCGGGCTCTGTGCACAGCTACATGAACCTGTATAATATCACACTATGCAACTCAAACTCAGCTCATAGTGATGATTCAATGGAAATAATCGTATTTGTAGGGCTTTGAAATGATGTTGAACTGAGCTTCCTTATGTCAATATAAGTAAACCTGCACTTACGATGCTGGTTCAAGCAGAATAGTGAGATAGACTTCACCGAGAAACCTTGGGGAAAAGATATTACCAATAATTGCTTGAGTCAGCATTTTATTATTATTTTTTTTTTGATAATGTTAGCGTGTACTCTCGTCTACTGTAGGTATACAGTGAAGGGTTTTGCAAAAGTTGAACATCACTTGAAATTGTTTGTGTGTGTTTGTGTGTTTGTCTTTGATTGACTAGGGACATATCTAACTCACGAAGCCAAAGGAGCAGAAGACGCTCCCGACGCAGACACGGCTATCATCAACGCAGAAGGAAACCATGTTCACGCAGAGGAAAAGAAAGAGTACTTCATTTAGGCCCAAATCACTTTTCCTTTGTTCTCTTGTCAGATTTTGACAGCACACAAGCAATTCCAGACTGTCTCTTCTTTTGTCTTCTCTAAAAAAAAGAAAAAAAAAAACTTTCTCCAGATTAGGTTTGTTTGTTTGTCAAGCAACTGCTGACAATATTGCCTTCTCCTGTTTTTGTAATCAATGTGGATCATTTAGGATTTCAACCACGTCTCTCATTTTTGTTTGGTTTATTTATTTATTTATTTATGTATGTTTTCTTTTCTTTCTTTTTTGTGCCAAAGTACCACACTTTTTCTTTCATTCATGAATGTTATATACAGATTATCTCAGCAGGAAAAAAACAAGATGTGCTTTAACGCAACACCGTGCTTTGCTAGTAGTTTTGCTTTAAGACACAAATATCTTGAAAACATCACTATTTGAAATGTTAATGTGATTGATCTTGTTATCGCGGATGTTACCTGAGATTTCCACAACAACAAAACCTTTTCCATATCCAAATGTAAAAACTGAAAAAGCACAATCTCTGTGATTGTTTCTAAATAGCGTCATTTCCCTCCTGAAATTGTATAATTCTGCCTTTGTTATGATAGTTTGAGTTAAGTTACACATTTTAGATTTGTACTAAAAGAAAACAAACAAAAAAATTAAAGCACAAAGTCTGAGGACTAACACAGAGGGAACATATAGTTGTTTTCCCTCTGAATCCGTCTCAGGATTCAATGAGTCTAGAGCGTCAGCTTCAAAAATTGTGTGAATATACTTGTTATTGTCACAGAGCAGGACACCTGGTTTGGTCAGCTGAGTGAATGGAGCCCTGTGCAGGTTCATTATTTATGTTAATTTATTAAACAACTATGCTCAATGTGTTGAAATTGCTGTAAATTACTTTGCTAATGTGATTATTGTTGAACAATATTGTTATATCTTTGGAGCCCTGAAATATTATGAATTGTATATTAGCCTATACATTACATCTAAAGTATTTCTTTGTTATTTATTTATTTATTTACCTACCACAATCGCAAGCAAGAGATTGTTTTTGCCGTATGGCTTGTATATACTGTGTAAGTATTCAATTTTGGTAAAACTAAAAATGCGGTTAAAGCTTTTTTTTCCCAGATCATACCCATTTCTAATCATTTTGATGAGATTGTCTTGAGGAATTTTAGAACATGGATTCCAATTTACAAAATGTAAAGGTTCTGATAAACATATGTATTTATTATTACAATTTATAGTATACTATTAATTAATTGATTGATTGTTGCCGTTATAACTAGTAGTTGTTAGAAATCAGCCTTTTTTTCTTTTCTAGTGAATTTTAGACATTCTATCATGAAAACCAATACAACAACCACCGTTATGGCCTTTGAGTTTGCTGCAAACAGTTCTACTAACATGTTGAGGCATTGGTGAATCAGATATTCCCTCCGTGTACATAGTCACAATTTCAAAGACATCGACCTACATGGCCAATGCACATATGTGTTATTCTGTTAGTTATGATGCTATAAATAATTCATTTTGTATAAAGTTTGAACCACTGTAACAGATTTGCTTTTTCCCGGTATTTAATATTAATTTTTCAACTATGCCACTGTAAAGAGAAAAAGTTAAAAGTGTGGATTAAAATATGATCAACTTATAAGTGCTGGTTTGTCGTTACACCTTCATTTATCACCAATACATTGTACAACTAGAAAAGTAAGTCAAGCATTATTTGTGACAACAGTTTTTAAAGTTTAAAAAGCAATAAGTTATTGAGTGGAAAGACAGCCCCATCACACTTGCATTGCACTGTGAAAAAGCTAACATTAACATTTGCTTGGAATAATTTAAGTACTTGTTTTACAAAGATGGTTTGTGCTACATTAGACAGATTGTAAACTGATGTCCATTTATTTCCATTTGGATATTCATACATCCCCAAAGTCATGTAGTAACAAATTGACTGCCCAAGGGTTTGTGACATAACACCTGAATTTATAACTTTGTGAAATAAAACAAAATTCGACACGGAGTTTGTGGTTTCAATCGGAATTAATTATTTGCCAAAACCTGCTAAAATATAAATAGAATTTACAGTATTTCAGCCATTTTTCTTTTAACACGTAGTGTAGTAATCTAATTGTATTCCTCAGAAACAGTTTAAAGTTTTGTACAGATTATAAATAATTTACAATAATTTAATTGATGATTACAATGAGTAGGCTATACAATTATCACAAGAAGAAAGGGATTTGTCATCATGCTCAAAGAAGCATAAAGTTTCCGACAGGGCTCAAACTTATCTTTCAGATAGGAGTACAGTCTACATTCTTACCAGTAGACTAGCCTATCCTATATGCAGTTATATTAACAGAACCTGTAATTGTTATTCCATTCAACTGTTGAAATGTATACGCAGAATAAATGATGCGTTATGTAAAATGTATAACTTGCTAAAGGATTGTGAAAATGTGTAAAGCTCCTGGGGATGGCTGCTTGAGGCTCTCAACTTGCTTTATTATTTGTGCATTAACATAGTGACAAAAAGGAAGCCTTGACTCTCCCCAAATTCCTCCTATACATTTCAGAGGAGTTCAGTTGTGAAACAGTTTGCTTGAAATGGCTTTACAGAACTATGGAATCCACATGTCGACACAGTGGGTAATTGTTACCCTCATTGTGTGAACTTGAGAAGAATGGTAACCTGCAGGTTAATCATTTCCTGATTTGATTCTGAGAGGGGAGAGTCAAACTGGTCACTTTCATCACGTGGCAAGATTAAGTACTAATTTATACTGTAGTTATTTAAGGAAACGGCTCCTATCTCATTAGTTTATGGTTCTAAATTCTGACATCTGTATAGTATACAATGCACATACTGTACCCCTTTTGCTTTCTCATAAGGTGGCAAATAATGTATACACTGCATATGCATGGGCGTGTGTAAGCAAACAGTATGCAAGTTTGATCTGTCCACTATTAATGGATACTTACATGTATAGCATTTAGCAGTTGATTTATCCAAAGTGACTTAAATAGGCCTACATTAGGCAATAGCTATATAGGTCAGACTCAGACACCATATACCTTTAGCAAACAACATTCTGCAATTAATAACGGCAGCTTTTCATCAGCGCCAGTTTATTTATTTTACTTTATATACATCAATATACATTGTACCATTCAAGTCTTAATTGCTTGCTGGGGCATGGGACCTGACCATTGCTTGGAGGCAGAGCAGGGCAGTTCCCTTTATTGCCTTGTAGGTAAACGCAAGTGCCTTGAATAAGACGCGGGCCATGATTTGGAACCAGTGACGGTCTCTGAAGAAAGGGTTTACGTGCAAGAATTTTGGTGGGTCGGTACGTTATCCAGGATTTCCAGACAGTTTAGGGGTTTGGTACTGTAACCGGTGCAGGGCGTCACAGTCAGGACTGTGATGTGTGATGCCTCGAATCTGACTAAAACTCTGAACTCGTACCTTCTTTTCTCTCAGGAGAGAAAAAGAGGTAGAGTTGGGCTTCGTCGGTACCCAGTGTTTGCTTTAAAGGAATAGCATGTAATCGTGATACAAGTTGATTTGGATTTAGATAAACGCCTAGAATCACAGTGAAATCCCTTGTTTTAGGGAAAACTACAGTATACAATCTCGTATTATCCTCATTTTGCTATTGTTTAGAAAGGTGATAAATAAATAAAGTTGTGCTCGTGTACTTTCTACCTTCCTGTGAATATTCATTGGAAATTGCCTGATGAGGAGGCAGGAACCAGTCATTATGATGCTTTATTCTTTGGCTCTCATTGACCTTGAGCATAATGTTGCTTCCCGGCAGACTAATGCTGTCATTATCAACATGCTGTCCGGCCAAGCATCTGCCTGAGTCAAACAACAACCCGCTCCCTCTCTTGTAGAAGCAGTCCCCAACCCCTCCTTCATAATCATTACTACAGAAAGCCCAGCCAATTCAAGCAGACATCAGCTCTCAATACCCATCCCTTTGTTAAGGATTCTGTGCTTCATTACACTATGCAAATTGAGATAAAACGTCTTGAGTAATGCCTAGCAGAAACAATGTTATGAATCCATCATAATTTAGTAATTGGTTGTTGAGTAGGAAGCCGTCTCTGTGTAATGGTAAATATTGAACTAGAAGGGTTTTTCTCCTTACCCTTGAAATGTGATAACCATACCCAGGGCAATGTTACAGTCCCACAATCACCCCCGAGAAGGCCTTGGAAGTCGTACTAGACTCAGAGAAAATTATATCTCAGTAGCCTGTAGGCATACAGGGTCCGTATCAATCCTCCAGCTCACAATAACCTCTTATCATAGCAAAACAGAAGTCTCCAAGAAAGCCTTAAGCGACAAATTGATATCTGAAAAACATTTTTACACTTACATATCATACAGCATAATTATGACTTTCCAGATGTAGGGGTATTCATAACAGATGACATTGTAATAACAGGTGACAATACTTAGCTGTTAGTGCTGCAACATAGTTGATACTGCAGCAGCTACACCATTCAAATGTGTATGGCATATTTTCTTTTTCAAGGAAGTCAGTCTTTTACATATGAAGTTTTTAAGAATGCCAACCAACCACCTCTTGTCAATAAGCAAGTGTTCCCCATCACACCAGTCCTCCTCTAGATTAGTTACGATCACATAAGCCATGCTAATGGAACCAAACTCCTTCAACTCCAAATACTGGTTTTCCTGTTGGATTAACTGCACAGCGTTTCATGTAGAAATAACAGCGCCACTTGTTTTCACTATCCAAGCATGTAAATTGCCTTGTATAATCCACTGAGTGATTTAGTGAGCAAATAAAAGGATAAAGGGATTTTAAAGATACAATAAGATTAAAAAACACAGTATGCCTTCTTTTAACATATTCTATGAATAGTGAATTTTAAGCATTGTGTTAATGTGATGTCACCTTAATTCATTATTAAGAAGTCATTAAGAATTTAATTTAATTAATGCATTTTTTAAACAACTAAACACACTATACACCAATAAGGCATTTGTTGTTTTTATTGTTATTGTTTTCGGTCTATAATACATAACATACAAAAGGATGTTTAATATTGCAGTTTATAGTAAATTGAGCAATGTATATTTTACAGTTGTATACAGTAGCTGTGTGTCTGTGTGTGTGCGTGTGTCTGTGCGTGTGTCTGTGTGTGTGTGTGTGTGTGTGTGCGTGTGTGTGTGTGTGTGTGTGTCTGCAAGCACTAAACCACTTTGTGGCAGGTCAAAAAGTTCATGACACTTTGCTACAGACTAAATCTGTCATGGGAAATCTGTTTTGCTATATTAATATTTTGCCATCATTTATAATGCCTGCAATGCAGGACACACAGGTATTGGGCATTTAACTGGTATTGTGGCTCTATACACAAAGGTGAGGTGCAAATAACAGACACACTGGAAGATGAAATTCATGCATTTTTCAATATTCTTTGAGTATGAAGGCTGCTGTTGTTGCCCTCAGAAGCTTACGGGTGTGTTGTTCCTATAAATGGTTTTCTTTTTTGACTGACAGCTCAGAATTATAAAGAAATGTTAAGGATAAAGCACGCCTCTATCTGACTAAACTTTCATGATGATAGTGTTGTGGCTTTTTTCTTCTTTTGCTTAGGGGCACTCTATGGATTTTAGATTTGGACATTCTTTGATATATTTCCACATTTGCTTGTCGTTTTTTTAATATTGGTGTAGGTAGTATGTGCATATACCATTGTATATTTCCATATTGGGTGGGCTATAAGCATTCTTTGTCTCTTTTGAATGATATTGCCTGTGTTCACGCCTCATCTGTATCGCTGCTGAATCAGAAGACAGCGGGAAATGATCGTGAGGTATGTTTCGCCTAATCATATTTGATGAGATTAAATAGATCATGCACACTTGCGGTTGTGGCACAGCCTCGTGGAGGTTAGGAGAAGTCAAATGATCTGGAACAAAGAACATGAGCGGGTGTGCATCCCCCTGGATGCATCACGGCAACATTATCCTGGATGGAGCCTGTGTGTCTGAGTGAATACAGCACCCTTGTTTGCTGCGTGGTGGGTTGGAGAAGGGGAGGGGGGTGGCTTAACGCCATGTGAGGCAGCCGTCTTGCTTTATGAATCAGGCCACAAGCAGTCCTGTGGATCGATGAGGGAGATAGGACTACCCACTGTATGCTAAACTCATTCATCCACGCTGTCCCACACACTCAACGGTACATCCTCAAATAACCTGCCCTGGGATGGCCTGCCCACCGTTTGATTTATTCTCTATAGCGTTTTTAGGTCTAATTAAAGCCCAATGTTTCTGCATTGTTTGGCTGGTTTTCTGAATCGCATGGGCCCAGGAGACTACATAAAGGGATGCATATTCTTCTGGGGAACAGGAAAGCACCTGTGGCGTGAGGTATATGCAAAACACAGAGTGCCATCTGTTTGGATACGAGCATTTGAGATTCTAGCTCACCAGCTCGAGCTCACCAGAGACTTAATTAAAGTTGGAAAATGAGTAACTGGTATACTAATGTTTCTCCAATTAAATGGCATGTATAGAAATTCGTAACAGGAGTTACATATCAGAGGACACTTTTATCATTTGTAAATGCTAACAATGAATTATTAAATATGAATAGGCCTATAACAATAATTGCACTAATGCAGTTTTCTGGACGCCACAACCCCATGAAATATAGCCTCGCCCTCAGTTTGACTTTGCCTCGAGAATCAGTCTGGAGAGCTTGGAAATCGTGGTGTTTCAGGCCGGTGTTGTGCCCGCGATAGGGCCCTCACCGTGGGTGCCCTTGACAATATCACACCTATTACGCTTCACTTTCAGGATGTTATCTGTCAATTTTCTTTTAGATTTGAACAGTTTTGCTCAAGGGTGGATTTAGCAACATCGTGTTTGACAATTAACTATACTGTCTGTTATATTTGTTCCTAAACTGATGCTTTCATTGCTAAGTGCTAGCGTTAGGCTGTACCGGTAGCATAACGTACTGTACACAGGAATAAAGAAATGCAGTATAATTATATATAAGATAGGTTAGCTGGCTAGGCACATCTTCATCATTAGCATACTATCAGCACTGAGTCTACAACACCAGTTCTTAGCAAACTCGTAATTTGAATGGTTAAAATACTTATGGTCTAGCAGCTGGCTATAGCTACAATAATGATATAGAGAACAAACACATTAAGAACTGCAGATATTTCTTCTTGTAGGATTTTATCTTCAAGTGGATCCAATCCACGGCGGGGACTTAATCTAGGGCACAACACCGGTAAACCTATTGTGTGGCCAATCAACATTGCACCGTTAGCCACGGCCGTGTTTTAGGTGTGACGTCGTAGGCGACTTGAAAACAACATCAATCGAAAACGCCTAGATGATACAATGTATAGCATCAGTTTAATTAGAATTTATTAGAAGAGCAAGAGCTTTTCTCCATGGAAAATATTTGTTCACTCTTCTTGTTCACTTTTCTAGTGCAAAAGTGACAACAGACCTGCTGGGTCACAGTTTTGTCCAATCACATGAAAAGTATTTTTTTAAAGGGCATGCGTGTCCTTTTGTAACAGTTTCAATGGTCGGCTCCCCAGATGGATGTTTTAACCAGACACAGATATCTGGTGTGTTAGGTTATATAAAATACCCCCATGATCAATAACCGCTATAAATTGTGCAAAAGCAACACCAAGTCCAAAGTTTGAATGTTAATCCAAATACGGTTGGATAGTGAGGCGAGAGACATCGTATGTTGTTGCTAGCGAAAACTTATCCTATGCGATGTGTGCACTGTGGGAAACTCCCACTGAACAAGTGGACTTAGCAGAGCGTAAGCATAGAGCACAAGTCATCTTTACGATGCCAGTCAGAGTGGCGCTGAGCCTCAGGGATTACTCCACAGAGACAGCTCCATAAGACAACTGATTAAATAGTGGTGAGAAACGCGCAAATGTTTAATTCAGACATATTTAGTATTCACAGGGGGGACAGCTATACAAGGGTTCACCTTGAGGGGTCACCAAGACACAATGTGCAGAATTCCAAAGAGCTACCAGGCTGTGTTTTTATAACACTTTGAAACGCCAACTGATTGTAATTTAATTGCTTCTATTATCTAGTTTATTTTGGTAAGATTGAAAACGGTAGGTCTAATGCAACATAGTGAATTAGCAGTTTCATATGCTGTGGAACAAAGCTGTACTTCATCTTTGGTGACATAATGATAGATTTGCTGGATAAGTTGTTGAATGTCAAGACGTGATACACAGTTTTGCATTCCTTGTTGAATTCTTGTCTTTGCTTAGTTGATGGATTACATTCAGCTAAATATGCTGGCGGTGGACATGTTTCATGGCACATATAGAGCAATTGATTAACTGAAAAAATGTTGCATAGCATATAGGCTGTGTTTAGGGTTATAGTTCAAATTAGCTACTTAATGCAACAACATAGATTTGAGCCAAATAAATAAATAAATATCTTCACTTCATCCGCTTATCCAGAGTCGGGTCGCGGGGGCAGCAGCTCCAGCAGGGGACCCCAAACCTCCCTTTCCCGAGCCACATTAGCAAGCTCTGACTGGGGGATCCCGAGACGTTCCCAGGCCAGTGTGGAAATATAATCTCTCCACCTAGTCCTGGGTCTTCCTCGAGGTCTCCTCCCAGCTGGACGTGCCTGGAACACCTTCTTCCAAGGGAGGCACCCAGGGGGCATCCTTACCAGATGCCCATACCGCAATAACTGGCTCCTTTCAACGGGAAAGAGTAGCGGCTCTACTCTGAGTTCCTCTCAGATAGCTGAGCTTCTCACCCTATCTCTAAGGGAGAAGCCAGCCACCCTCCTAAGAAAACCCATTTTGGCCGCTTGTACCCGTGATCTTGTTTTTTCGGTCATGACCCACCCTTCATGACCATAGGTGAGGGTAGGAGCAAAAATTGCCCGGAAGATCGAGAGCTTTGCCTTCCGGCTCAGCTCTCTTTTCGTCACAACGGTGCGGTAAAGCGAT
>JAODUK010000005.1:850282-862903 GCA_027564635.1 Typhlichthys eigenmanni
GGGGTCCCTTGCTGAAGCTGCTGCCCCCGCGACCCGACTCCAGATAAGCGGGAGAAGATGGATGGATGGATGGATATTTAGCAGGAGTTCAGAATTTTTCATCAAAACAGATTGTCTGATTTAGCGCATAGTAGGTGGACAGTAGGTGGCAGTATTAGACAACGGAAAGCTTAACAGAGCTGATTTGTTTCACTATAAACTATAGTAATATATCCTGTACACGCAGGCAGTAATATTTATGAATAGTAGTCTTTCTGTTTTAGAGAGGCTGTATACTGTAGATGTATAAAACCTTTAACAGGAAAATGTACTAACATAAATTCAAAGTAAATTAGATACTTTATAATTATTACATTTTATTACAAATACAACCAAAATGAAAACACTTAAATGTGTAATTAAGTATATTGGCATTATTGCATGAATAATCATCAAATCCAGTACATCCTTAATTTGTAGGAGCAACATCTGCAAAAAAAAAAAAAGAAAGTAACACAAGTTACAAATCATATGCATAATTTATTTCTTAAAATATATTAAAAAAAAAGAATTATGACAATGACAAAACATTTTGCTTTGGGTATATTTGTTATAAATTGCACTAGAAAATCAAAATCAAAACTACTTGCATATTTTTGTTAATTTATCTAAAATATGAGACAAATTCTGCGATTCAGTGTGGATAAAACATTTAATGTACTATTAAATTTAAACAATCAAATCTGTTAATGTATTGTAGACTGTAGAAGTCATAATATTGCTTAACATTTCATGGTGTTAGATTACGTTTGTTAAACTTGATGAAAAAATCAAAATTAATAAAAAAATATTAAAATGGGTATTTTTATACATAAATGCCTGAACAGTTACAAGCTACTGTCCACTATGTTTACAGTAATTAAGGTATTAAAACAACTACAACACATTTCTAATTTAATTACATTTAGCATTTTCAAATCAAAATTTCAAATTAATAAACAAAATAGTTATTTAAACATGATTGTTTATTTTAAACTTAATCACAACTGATTTTGAGGGAATTTTTTTAATTAATGTTTCACAAATGACACAGTTTACACTGAAGACCTCTCAGAAGTCCTAGTAACAGACATCAAAACACAGTAAATAAACATTTAACAACTTTCTGACATATACCGCATACAATATACTGCTGTTAGACAATGAGTAACCAATCTCTGTATGTACTGTATGATGTATTACCAACTAAAATTAGAATTGTGAAAGACATTTGGAGATCTAGCACACTTCAATGGTTCAAATGTCAGAATTGTAGCTAATTTAACGTATACTTTTGAGCATTATTTACTTTTCCAGAGAACAAAACCCTTTGCATTGTCTGTATTTACGTATAATATATACACATTTTTACTTTTCTCCTTAGAAAAGTAATATATGTTTCTGGAATACAAATGCTGTATAAATGTTTCCAATAGAAGATTTGTTGAGTGCATTTTCACAGTTTAAAACAGGAAACAGTCAGGGTTGGGTATCATATACTAAATCTTTATAGACCACACAAAGCCTCCCTTTAACAAAACACACCTCAATGATTCACACCGCTGAACAGAGCAATGCTAGAAAATCTGTCACCATGACACATTTTCAGCAGCAAGACAAAAGTGACAACCGGCCGGAGGAACAAGCTCAATGTTTGCCTGGTTTTCTTTCCACCGTCATGAATCTCCCAGTGTTCTTCTCTGGTTCTTCTTGGGATTAGCTGTGTCACCGGAGAGCAGTGCCACTCTTCCAGACCAGACGACCATCAGTAACGGCTCTGATGCTCGTAGTGCCACCGGTTGAAGTCTATGTTGAACGCCACAATACTGCCAGAGGCCATGCCTGTGATCAAAGTCCTACAGAAAAATGGAAGCCAAACAAAACACGTGAATGCTTGTTGACAGAGGGGAAGAACTGAATGACAACAAGAGAAGTCAGAAACATAACTAAGTGAACGTCGACACGCCCAAATGCACACTTCTCTGTAGAAATGCTCATTTCAAAACACTGTGGGTATTGTGTTAGTGTCATAAAGGGTTGCTTTGCTTAAGAGCAGCTTGTTAAAAGGGATGCTGGGACATTAAATTAGTTGCCATTGAATATAAGCGTTCAACCACAGTCGATGCTGAAGTACAATGAACAGAGCTGCAGCAAAATAGCCTTCTCTGTACAGGAAGCTGAGGAACATGACTCACTTGTGTCTCCTCCTCTCAACTTAACATGGATAGGATGTCCCCCAAGGACAAGGTTAGCTTCCTCAAAGGATTCCAAAGCAAAGGATTAAAGGTTTCTGTTGCAACAGACCTGAACATAAGAGTTTACTGTATGTTTAAAGGTTTTTATATAAGTGTATAAATGTGTATGAACGTGTGTGTGTGTGTGGGTGTGTGTGTGTGTGTGTGTGTGTGTGTGTGTGTGTGTGTGTGTGTGTGTGTGTGTGTGTGAATGTACAGCACTGAGTGGCCGGTAGGGATGTGCATATTGGTCATTTTGACTGCTAGAGTACTCGATAGAGAAAATGAGCAAGTACTTGAGTATTTGTATTCTGACCCAGGGGAAATTAAATACACCAGAAAACTAAAAGATGTACCAGGCAATGTCAGTTTATTTGAATTAACGTATTTCATTAAAAATAAAACTTGCACGTATAGGCTATCACTGGGTCATGACATCCACGAAGCATCTACAAAAATACTAGGTTACAGTGCAGTCTATGATAAATATGCTGTCGTATTATACATTGTTCCAAGCTGACCAAACATAACCGCAGCCGGGGCATTAATAGCTAAATGCATATTAAATATAGCATGTTGGACAGAACGCAGAGTGAGCAACAGGGAGCAAGAGGGAGTGTATTACCTTAAAACACACGCCATGTGTTTGAATGCACTGCCGTGATCTTTCAGTTCATCCAAATAATCTATCGAATAGGCTACAATTTTCCAGGTTTCAGAAAATGGTAAGAACTGAATTTTCATAAAGTTATGCTAATTTAATTGAGAGGTTGATGGGATGTCATGACAAGTGGAAAGTATTGTTTGACGGACAAAATGGCAGATGAGAACAAATCTGCTTTCTGTTTGGTCAGACTGCATGTCCATAACTATGGCGATGTTGAGTTGTTTGAAACCGAACTACGTACTAGACTATTGCAGTAAAATGTGACATTATGTTACATAGCCTATTTCATTAAATTGAGAGATTAATTTATTCACACATTTATTTGTGTGCTGTCATCATTGATCATGAAACTTATCATTCACATCAACAGCATTGCTGTCACAGTTGAGCACTCGCGTACTCGAGGAGCCGTGCCCATCCCTAGCCGGTAGGTTGGAAAAGCACTGTATAAATGCAGTCCATTTACCATAAGGTTGTTTACTGTTTAGTCTGAAAGCTAAACACTACCAGCCAAACGTCAGTGTAAATCATTCAAAATGACCATTATCTAGATCCTGGTTTAGCCTGGTTGGTTACTCCATGTTTTTGGAACAAGGACGCCTGCTTGGAACGAGCCTGAACATCCATCTTGTGTAACCTCTCTCCACCTGGTGGTCACCCATGACGACATGGAGCATTTACATGCCATGCACCATGGCTGCCTGCATCCGTCATGCTAACCATACGGGCCAGCTACACCCTGTGTGGGGTCACCAGATGCTTCTGGTAGGATCACGACAGTAGAGTTTTACTAGTTTCAAGAAAATGTGTGTGTATTCCTTTTGTTATCGTTGTCTTGGCTTGTTACCTTCTTGTGACCCACCATGACCCGTCAATACAGAGCTTCTATCTACAGCTAGTCTTCAGACCTGCTGGTGACTACTGCACACGCCATGGATGCAATCCGGTGGGGTGGACAAGGCAAAACATACACTATGAACAATCCACTAAAATCTTTGTCTCTATGGCAACTGCACTGTAGCTTCTATTTTAAGAAAGAGATTGGTGACTATTCCAGTCTCTAAATTTGCACGTTAAAAAGGCTTTCAAAAACAGACTACCCACACATGCATGTTTGCATACAAAATTCAAATGAACAAATGCGCATGCATGGTAAGTATAAACACATTTCTGTACAATATACACTACGCAAGCAATATACAGTACACACACACATTCTCTTTATTTATCCTTACTATAAAATGGTGTGTATGCAAATTTGCTCTTACTGTATAGTTATGGTCCTGATAACTATGGCAGTTCACCAAATGCCACAGAGATGTTGTTAGCAGGACGTCACTGTATACTTTATTACACGGATAACAGCTCAAATTGGGTGTCAGGATTCCTGAGTGCTCACGACTCACAAACTCACTTCTTGGTTGAGGGTCAGAAAGTGTGAAAACCCACTTTGCAGAACATAAAACACTAAATATTTAACACAACCTCTCCTTTGGGGCCCTAGAGGTATAGTCAGACAAGCTGAAGAATGCATGCTGATATTAATTCAATTCAAAGTAAAACTCCTCTCCCTTCAATGCCATTGGGTTCTCCCTCACAACATTTTACACCCTCCACACATTGGATACACGCTTCCAAGAATGTGATAGTGTTGTGTGGTGCGGTCTGCACCACTTAGTTTGTGTTAAGTGTATTCGCTTACAATCGCTTACTCCACCTTTACGTTAAGGAGTGGGTCTTGGGCTTTATGAGCGTCGGTCCTTACCGCTGGTCATGCGACAGGTCCATGGCTCGGACGCCGGCGTCACAGCCAGGGTAGATGTACAGCTGCTTGAAGTCACAGGCCTGCCACACCTCCACCACACCATTGTCTCCGCCCGTCACCAGAGTCTGGCCATCGCTGCTCAGCAGAACAGCCTAGAGACACAGCAGTGTTCACAAACATGGCAGTTGTTGGTGACACTGGAAATGTACCATCCAATGGAGGTTGCTGGGTGGGGTGGAGACACGACAGCCTACCCTGGTGGAGTCATTGACCTCCATCTTGGCCAGCAGCTTGCCGTTAATGCTGAAGTTACAGAAGTGTCCCCTCTCGTAGCAGATGATACAGTGGCCCTCACTGGACACTGTAATGACCCGCGGGCATAGATAACAGTCAGGCCCCTCCAGAGCCCGCAGAAGGTCCCCCGTGATGGTGTGCACCAGGCAAGGGCCCTCTTCACACACACACACACACACACACGTGTGAAATCAGGATGTTGTCATATTTTATAGGGGTAGGTTTGCTCCTATCATTAAGCTATAAGATAGGTCTTCATATCAAAAATATAAACTAGTAACATGTACATAGGAAGACGCATACCAAACTTATTTGGTGGTACCAATTTGTGAAAATATGTGCATTGGCCTCTGGACTACATCATGTATATACTGTATGCAGCCATACCATTTTTGATTTCATTCCAAATTATACTCGAGGGGTGAGAACCAGAGAGGCATAAGTTACTTTTCACCAGCTTTTTTGCATATCAAAGCATCCAATGACATTATGAACAAAGCATTACAAAGAATGTATATAGTTTAAAATAAATAACAATCTATTGCGATAAAATAAAATAAAATAAAATATAACAATTATTTTCTACAGGCTTTCCCACAACACTTTAAAGGGCATAATTGCATTTATGCCCCTTTGGCACCAACTGCTTAGGTTCAGTGTTAAGTCTTTTGGTATATAATGAAAAACTCCTAATTTATTTAGAATTTGTAACCAGTAGAAGTAGTAGCCTAGTTGGACAAATGGCTAATGTCAGAAAACTGCACATATAAGATATGATGATACAGTAGAATATTGGATATACAGCAAAAACTATAAAATAACCCTCCAGGTGGAGGAGGAGTATAAAATGTCAAATTTGTTCTGTGAGTTCAGTATTCTACAATGTTGTTTATCAAAAATACATCATTCACAGGTGTGTGAAGCATTCAGCACAGAAAAAATCATGTGATGGTTCAAGCCATTTCAGTTCGATGAAAAACTCTATCTAAATGCTATAGCGTTGAGAGACGGTGGTCTATCCTCCTCTCTGTAAAGGTCAGCAACAGTGCAAACAGAGGAACCCTGACCTTTAGCGCCGCTGATGACCAGACCCAGCTCAGCGCAGACCGACACACAGACCACCTCGTGATCGTGCCCTGTCAGGACCGCTCGAGGAGCTGGGTAGTCACCTGGAACACAACAAACACCAGAACAAACATTGTTGCAATGCATTATTATGTCTGGAGCTGGCACAAGAAAAGAGGAAAGATCTGGAAATCACAACATACGTGTTGAGATCAATTTAGGCTGCCCTGGGGGGAAACCCCCAGGGCAGCCTAAATTGAGCTCTCAGCTCCATGTTAGCGGAGGTTATTGTGTGGAAACCCTTTAGGGTTCACAGCCAACCTGCATGGTGGACCAATCAGGGACCATGGAGGAGGATAAGTGTGTTGACTGAAGTCAAGTGTGTGTTTCAAAATGGTGGTAGAGCTAGATGAAGCAGAAGAGTCTGCTAACAAAACCCAGTGTCTATACGCACATTAATTATAATGGAAAGAATGCAAACAATCACCAATGGAGCGTGCCCAGACCCTATTCACCAAGTCCATTGTGGGTCTGGTTACAACAGGCTACATTTAATGTACTGCTACCTTTTAAAATTATAGAAATGAACAATGTTGGGAGGTAACGTCGATCATGGCTTTCATTCATATACTGATTTACCCCGCTCAACCCGAACCCAAGCCGGCCAGCCGACACACACAGGCAAAGTGAGTGTGACACACATCTGCTGGCAGAGAGGGTCTTTTTAATTGTCATGCAAATGTTGGGATGTCCGGCGACGGCAGCCACCCCATGATTCCATCCCACGTGTCACATGATTGATGACACTGGGCGAGGGGTTAGGTCTGTGGCACCTGCCGTCCATCACACATCTGAGAGAGTCAGCCTGCAGGGCTAGAAGCATCGGAAAACACGAACCATTCTGAAGTGATTTGTACAACAAAACACTGAAGAGTCTTGTGGTTCTCCTCAAACGATGCTGGGAGCGTTGTCAGTGGTTTAGACCCTGATCATGCTATTTATTATCTTTGATGATTTCAATTAATTACTTACTAAAGCGGTAGTTTTTTATTTTTGTGTGTGTTAACGGTTAACAAGATGGTTTCCATGGGGAAGGGGGTGTTGAGGGGGTCGATTTTATCTAAGTTTGTATGCATATAGTACATTTTTCAGGTGTGTTATATATGTTTTAAAGTCTTTGTTATATGTAACGCATTAATAAACAAGTAATTTGCGAACCCCTTGATTGCTAAAGCTATGAACCCATCTTACCATCTTTTTTATACAGTTTGCCTATAATTTCTCTCCAGCAAGTTGATATGGAGAGGAAAAAAGTTAGATTGGGGAAGTTACGTAGGGGAAATCATTGTCAAACTTGTGTGTGGCTCGATAGGAAAGACTAGTGTCAGTGTCCGGCCGCCGTTGTTCCGCAACTCAGCAAACTGTGCTTCTGCAGCCACCCAGATGCCAGCATGTCCGTGATGGACGAGGTGTAGAGGTGTCAGAACCCCCTCCCCCATCACTTTATGTCACCACTTCAGGACATGGCGGTCCATGCAGCAAGCCCGTCCGGTGGAGAGAGAGAGGAGATGGGGGGGGAAGAGGAGGGAGGGGTGTAACCGATGCAGCCAAGTCCCCTCGGACACCAGAATCCAATGAAGGCCTGTCAGCTCTGGGCCGCCCAGTGCCAAGGGCCCAAAATGGGACATGTGTCAGAATAGGCCCGGGGGGGGGGGGGATTTTGTGCAGCTCACCTACCCTGACAATGGATTCAATCACCTCCCACACTCTGCAAAAGCTCCAGGGAGTCAGGGAGTCAGCCGCCACCATTACCCGCTGCAAACACCACCCCCGCTTGCTGAGGCCGGGGCATGAAAGGCTGGGGCTGTTTTGATTGAGCTGGGAGTAAGTTTAATTAATACATATTTAAGATGGCCACAGCCTTTTGGAGGAAAAGGGTGAAATCAATTGTTTCGGCTACAGCACATCTGAAAGCTGTAGGGCGCTGAGCGAGAGTGGGCTTGCTGCTGTTTGTAGCCCCGGGAGGTGGAACACATTAACAGGCATGAAATCACTGCCAAGGCTCACGGAAAACATACGGGAGCGGGTGTCTACAGGGGCCGAATTAAGTGCATAACCACTCTGATGCTTTAGTCGTCCTGATATCTGAAGGCATGGCTGACTAGTGGAGTCAGTCATGCTGGGGAAAGATTGTTGCCATTTCATCTCAAAACACAAGACCTCTCCCTTCAATGCCATTAAATGGCATGCTCCCTCAGAAGCTCCACCCCATACATTGGACACACATTGTCAAGGCTGGGATAGTGTTGTTTGGTGTGGTCTGCACCACTATGTTTGTTTCCATTTACAGAGCCAGGGCTGTGTAGAAACACCAGATTATTATTTCAGCATACACACAGAACGAACATTCTAGTGTACCATGAGAAAGGTTTTGCTGAATTATTCAAAAAGTGACATTTCTTTCTGAATATTTTCTTCTAAAAAACTGCAGAGACTGAAATATCATTATAATTATTAAAGATATTGTATTATCTTATTGTCTTACAGTATTTACTGAAAATGGACACTATGTTTTAAATGCTAGATGACATTAAAGGGTTAGTCATTCTCGAGCAGTGTTGGGCAAGTTACTCAGGAATAGTAAAAAGTGCATTTTTACTTATCACTACTAATAATATTACTTTACTTTTTACTGGGTATTAAAAGTAATTATTTACGTTAATAGTTACATTGCTACTACTTGAATTAGTAATTGTAATATTATAACTTTTTTGGAAAAAGTAATTAGTAATTTGAAGTACAGTATATATACACTACAGCATACAGTACAGTATACTGTATGTTCTTTAGAATCACTAGTGTGAATATCAGGGTAAGTGCGTTTTCCTGCCTCCGATAATTGGAGGCAGCCAAGCTGAACTTCTTAATGATCTGTCTGAGCTTCAGTGAAGTTAATTAGAGAACAATCACACCTAAACCGGACCTCAAAGAAATGTGACACATAAGGTTTTCTAATGTGCGAGAGCACACACCACATATATAGCACTTAACACATGAAGATTTTCACAGTTGTGCACATTCATATACACATTCACAACCAAATTAGTGTAACCTACATTTGAAAGGAGCGAAACCACTAACATTCTGTTGTTTTCTGTGCTGTGTTTTGAACACAGCCAATCAGGGAGAATGAGAAACAAAATGAACAGAGCAGCAGAAATCACACAGTAGGGTTTACCATCCTGAATGCCAAGACATCTGGAGTCCCCCACTTGAAAGTGAAACAGCTCAACGTGATGAATCACATTAATACATTACAGCCACAGTGCAGTTAAAATGTTGATAAAAGACTCCTGCTTCCTGTGGAACTCAAAAGAAGAAAAATGTATTTGTAGCATAACATATTTCACCTACGAATATGAAAAACATTTCCTTGTTTTACCTTTTGCTGTGTGTGTGTGTGTGTGTGTGTGGGGGGGGTCTCTGTTTGGTACTGCTTTTGGGGTTATCAATATGTACTTCACTTGCTCCTAAATATTTATTTTTAGTGTAAACCTACGGTACCTGTTTCTTTAGTTGTAAATGCCCTTCCTCTATATACTTGTACATAGTGCAAACCTACTAGCATCTAAATACTTGTACTTGCAATACTATAACCTCTACCTGATTGTATGTATTGTAACACTATGCTCCTATGTACATGGCAATGGTAAGTATAAGTCTGCTTGTACAATAGTGGTCACTTACTGTTATTGGGGTTGTCTCCAATGATGTGGTGCCGACCGCTCCAGTACCACAGGAGAAGCGTGGCGTCTCTGGACCCAGACACGATGTAGCAGTCTCCCCCGATGTAGGACTCGGACCGAGCCAGGCATGTCACCACGTCCCAGTGGCCAAACACTATTTGGGTCAGCTTGCCTAGAGAGCAGATACTGTACATTACATGCAAATACAACAGAATGGTATAATTAACAACTTAGTCTGGGCTTTCTATTGACTTCAATCACTGAACTCAACAGGCCTATTTTGAGACAGGCATCTATGTGGGAGAAGCTTTTAATTGCTGTCCCACAAAATGTGAAAAGAAGAGAAATACTATAAAAATTAAACAAATAGCATTTGCATGAAACATTTGTTGTCATAACCTGTCCTCGATCAGTCCAGTAACTGGTTTCTATTAAGTATAGTTACAAAAATGACTGCAAAACAATTAAAGGGGTGTGATTCACTGGCCAGCGTGGGCAGAAGCGTGAAAACGCAGGGGGCTTTTTAATAATAATGAATATACTAACGTGAATTGACAAATGTAATAATAAATAATGTAATGATACTAGACCAGTATGAAGTGCGGTAGCATCTATACAGTAGTACCTCCGTACTGTACAACACCATAGTCTATCTCGTCAGTGCTAGATGTCACCACAAACCTGTTTCTCCTCTCACAGAACTCAGCCTTCCACACACTGGCGAGCATGTACATAATAATAAATAAAAAAAACAACAGTGTTTAGAGTGTAACCTACCTGTCTCGGTGGAGTACACACGGAAGCTCTTGTCCCAGAAGCCACACGCCAGGATGTAGCGGTTGTCAGCTGTCACCACGAAGCAGTGAGCGTTGATCTGGATGCTCTGGTCCACCAGGTCGGTGATCTGACGCTTGTTGCCTCCCGAGTTGCTAGCTGTGGGAGAAACACACTAACCACACTCACTCACTGGCATGTCAAGCGGAGTCCATGCTGCCTGTCAGAGGTTCCTGCTTCACACTCGTGAAGTCACAATTAGGAGTAGGCCGTGTTGTTGGAGGTCAATTAAGCGAATGCTTATTTACGTCATTCATTGGAATGCACACGTTTGAATTCATGATTCATTTATTTCCAAATGCCCATGTATGTTACAAAGCTGTGCCAGCCGGATTGTGTCAGACAAAGCTGTAACACACTAACTCAAAAACTCCTCTAAATCTGCCATATTGAAAGGTTTCTCTATGGAATATACAGTTTAATTAAGTCAAATAAACATTTTCAAGGGTAATGTAATGAAAAATGACATGCTCGCTGAATGGATCCCTTTCAACTACAGGTGTCAGAAACAATGGCGATGATTCCTAACAATCAAAATATGTGTTGTGTGTGTGTGTGTGTGCATGTGTGTGTGCGTGTGCGTGTGCATGCATGCATGCGCATGCTGACCTATGAGAGAGTCCATCTCAATGGGCAGGTGATGAGCCTGTTCGAGAGAGTATCCCGGTGCTCCTCTGACACCTAGAGAAACCATCACAACACACACACACACACACACACACACACACTCAGACACACAGTGACTTACTAGGACTTCTAACACAACAGGAGTTATTGTCATGACAACATGCAGGGAATCAGAATCTAAAATTCCACATTCAGCAAAAGCACATTGATACCATAAAAAAATCCTTCTGATCATTTGATGAATCTGTTCATAACACTTTAAAAGAAAGGATTCCTATATTTGGCCCAGTGTTGTTAAATAAAGGATTTGGAACATTCTGCGTGGTGACACACTCTCTCACACACACACCTCCTTTGTCCAAGCCAAAACTTCATGACTTCATTAGTGAGCGAGATTTCAATCCATCTCACTCCTTTCATTGACATTTCTTAAAGACTGCCAAACTGAAGCGGAGCCATGTCAGCCCTTGAGAGCATGCAGGGGTCCTTTAGAAACAATCACCGCACAGGGAAGTACGGAGGCCTTATTATGGTCATGATTCTGATAGGCCAACCACACGCACACACACACACACACGCGCGCATACAGTACACGCAGACTTACGCGTGCGTGCAGTGCACACATACATATACAGACACACGTTCACACACACATGCACACAACCAGGTTGTGTGCTCAAGTGTGTTTCCACGGTGACAGATGGGGAAGTGTGAGGAGAATGCGGTGCAGTCGGGTCCTAATTTCCCAGTAAGCATTGCAACCCTGGCCCGGTGACCCAGAGGTGAGGCTGGTTTGTAAAGAAAAGGAGGAGGTGTGTGTGGGGGGGGGGGGCAGGGCACCATGGGTAATGTTGTTCACACACGCTTGCTGCCAGGGAACATGTGGAAGCATTCAGGACCACGTATGGAAGGAGAAGGCTGGCCCACAGCTCTATTTGGAGCCCTGAGCAGGCCGGCCGCTGATGAAGTGGCTCATACTGCTCTGCTGCTGTGGAGGGGAGCACATGTGGAGCGCAACACTGTGGTTTTCACAGGGTGTGGCCGTCCATGTGTGAGCTCCATGTGTGCCCTCACCTTCGTGTGTGTGCATGTGTGTGTGCTTGCATGTGTTCTTGTGGTCGTAGTTATCAAATACCACAGTCGGTTTCAGGAGCCATGCTTTTCTTTGAAGGTAGTTTTTAATTTTGAATAATAAAAAAAAAACATTTTTTTACCTAGTTTACAGTACAATATAAACTGGAACAGCGGACATGCATTAGCGTGTTAGTGGTAGCTCGGCTGCCTCACCGACGCCGTTGTGCCAGCGGTACAGTATGTTAGCGAGTGTGAGCCTGTTGGCGTTAGCATTAGCGTATTAGCGGTAGCTCGGCT
>JAODUK010000005.1:891444-918250 GCA_027564635.1 Typhlichthys eigenmanni
CAATAATTTTATTTAACAGTAATTAAAAGAGACAAGCCCACACCAGCAATCCTAAACTCTCCGCTGACGTTTCCGCAGCGGTTGATACTAGATGGACCTCAGGCCAACTAAGGCTAAATAAGTGTAGCTACTACTGCAACCCACCACTCTGCTAGATCATGCAATACATCAGGTACACACAGCACAGCGATACATGGAATACACACACAGCACTACACCGCAATCCATAAAACATACACACGGCAATCCAGAAAATACACACTACAATACGTAATACAGTGAAGGATAGAAACACACTAATAAAAGTCCAAGGCAATCATATTCAGACCTATGCATGGAAAAACGTCAGCCCCTATAATTTAGGCGCGCCTCTAGCAGGCTTGTCCCGGACAACACAGACATACACACAAAACAAAGAAAAGAGTTCAGTCGGCGACTCCTCCCCTCCCGCCGACTATGTCCGTTTCACCTGGTTAGTCCGATTGACTGTTCCCACGCCCATTTGTCCTGGCCAAACCTCAATAGGTGAAAAGATGGCGGTGGCTGCAGTCGATGTCAGGTCAGTTCGTGAATACCAGGGAACTCCGAGACGAACGCTGCGATTGGGAATGCAGCCGCTACTCCCAATGCCTGGAGCGGCAAGATGGCCCAGTGTCTCCGCTGGTCACCCCCTTCTCACGCCGTTCCCCGTCACACTCCTCCAACCTTTCATTGTTGGTTCGTTCGTCGTGTGTCGCTCCTGGGTTTCTCCCGTTGCTTCCTCTCGCTTTCGTCGCGTCCGTTTACGACACGCGTCGCCTCTGTCCACACCATGGTTCCCAGCCTCTATAAAGAAAGTTTCCGCCAATCGCAGGGCTTCTGCCCGGCACCGCTGATTGCTAGTCCCACTCAGGTGTCCATAGGTGTGTCCAAATGCATACGTATGCAGACAAGACCAATACATAAACAAATACATACATGAACTGCCTTTGAGTTTAGAACCATCTCACTGCACGAGGTCAACATTTTCAGTATTGTGGCCTGATGCTCATCAGGTACTGTATCTCCAGAACAAGAACAAATACAATGACACTGTGCAGTGTCTGCACTTCAAGTGCCTGAGCAACATCAGTGCCCTTGCATGGGAAGAAGAACAGGCTAAGGCTCTACCCATTAGGAGGTTAAATGAGGTGCTGTACAGGTAATCCTGCATGCTAGAAGGAAATATGAGGAAGCTGGAGTTGGATGCTAGTGAAATACTTATTTACAAGTCTCAGGCATGGAGGCGCACTACCTAGGAAGCTAAACCCATGGGCAATAGTTCTCATTAGGCATGGGACGATATGAAAATGTATTATCACGATTATCCTGGCCAAAATAATTGCGATAGATGATATGTATATATATATATATATATATAGATTTATATATTAAAATGGCACTAAAACTTTCTGTACTCACTTCTCTTTTTTCTATTTTGTTTAAAAACTATATATTTTTTTTGTATTATGATGACACATATAAATCTTTTATATGATTTATTTTTGTTTTGAAGCCAGTATTTCAACAAATCAAATTGATCTTTTCTATATGGGGGACACAATGGGCAAGCCGAGCCTTCAGCCATGGTGGTGATTGACTTGAAGATGCTGGCATATAAATACATTAGTAAATCAATACAATTGGACTGTTCAAGTAAGCTAGACAATTTTTTTCAAGTCAATTTCAGTCATCTTTGTAACGCGTTGCTCCCACCAACTACATCCATGTAACGCCGAGCGGAGGGAAGGGAGTGCAAACAAACGAAAAAAACAAAAACAACACACGGGTGCCAGGAGAGCCACGAGCCACACGGCTCGTCCTTTAATATAACTTAAAAGGGAAACAAACTCAAACGGCGTGTACAGTCACGTACCATAACATGAACAGTCAACATGAACAATAATCCGCGACGACCCGATGGCAACATGTATTATTATTTAGATTGGTAATTTAATGTACTCCCTTAGGTTTGGGGTCCCCTGCTGGAGCTGCTGCCCCCGCGACCCGACTCTTGATAAGCGGATGAAGATGGATGGATGGATGATGGATTTAATGTACTCTGGAATACAGAGAACCGACCGGTACTGTCCGTGACACGCCCACATGCAGCCAGTTTGCCGTGCTTCGTATATTTCCATTGGATGCAGAAAAATATGTATAATCTTATGAGATAGCTGATGCTGAGTTATTTCTCCTTCAACATCGGTTTTCACAACAGAAAATAATAATTAATCATATATCCAGCCACCTCATGTAATTAGTTGTTAATAATAGTTAACAGCATACTGCACATTATTAGTCGACAGAAACAATAAATAAATGAAAAAAATACAGCATAAATGCCATGCACCCAAGGACTCTACTGTAATAGCTATCGTGTATTAACCACACACTGGCACAGAATGCAAACATACCAGAACTGTATAGACTGTATATACTGTATATAGAGCTATAACTAGTCCCATATTCAAACGTGTGCACTTGCACACGGCCATACAAACCCATTCCTAATAGACATTGAACAAATCTCCAGGGGCTGCTCGGCTACAGCTCTGATCCATAATTTAACAAAAGGACAAACGAAGCAGAGCGGAGCGTGGAGGGGAGGAGAATGGGTTTAAGGGGAGGGGGAGGGCTATGTCCCCTTCCTGCTCCGCTAGCGGTGAACTTTTGGAGGTAAGCGCCCCGGGGTTCCAAGGACAACTGTCACGAGACACGGGCCTGTGAACCCAATGCTAATGAAGGCAGCTCAGCCCTGTAAACAGCACGGGAGGATGTCAGTGGAATACATTACAATACATAACTGTCTCCTCGGGGCTAGGGGGCTAGCTGCACATGCTGCACAACCTGACCTGACTGCTAGTGCCTAGCTCCTAGTGCCTAGCTCCTAGCTCCTAGTCTAGCTCCTAGTCTAGCTCCTGGCTCCTAGCTACTAGCCTAGCTCCTGGTTGGCTATATCCTAAGGTCACACTGTTCTTTACCTCTCCCCTAAAGAGTTTCAGTGGTCACACTGTTCTCTACCCCTCCCCCAAGATAAAATGTCAGTGGTCACACTGTTCTGCCCACGCACCGTAGTGTTTCTAACATATCTTGTGAGTTAGGGTGGAAAATTTGTTCTTGCGGCTGTAGCACAATCAAAGAGCATAATAATAATAAATATAAAGAAGAAGATACACTTCCTTGTGATCTATAATTTATACAATAAACTAATTTTGTTGCCCATGATTAAAAAGGTCCACTAGATGTTGTTTTAGACCAAACTGTATACAGTATAGTCTTAGAAATGTATAGGCCTACTTTGCACGGACCGTGGAGGTCACCATGGTTACCCGTAGGACTAGCACTATGCCAGAAGTTGATATTATGCAGTCATGGTACTGTTGTTCTTTGGGAAAGCTACATATTGGATCTATGAATGTTAGTCAACAATTGTGAAAAAGAATGTAGCGTTGTATTTTGTCCATGTCGAAAGAAACATTTTGTATATGCCTAGACACTCATTTGTGATCTTAGCAGGATGTCTATTGCCGTCTGTAGTGGGCTTCAGCCTGTCAAACACGCACAGCCAATGCGCACGTCTGCGCGGACAGAAACGTTTGGAGGTGTGTGCACAGTGGACGCGGTAAGTATGCCGGGGCCTTTACTAAGCACCGAGTGTTAGCTGATTTCCATATCTTCTGTCAGTCCTCACTAGTAATGCAGCGAGCGTCTGCCTCAGTGAAGGTGAAAATCAATACAAGCTGTAGTGAATTGAGATCCCATAATGAAGCGCTGAGTCGGAGCATTTGCACATTTAAGGGAGGAGAGAGAGAGAGCGAGAGAGAGAGATAGGAATGCGTGTGTTTTCAGGTCAGTGAGCCTGCAGTGAGAGAAAGGCGGCAAACCAGGACACTTGCTTCCCTCGACAGACAGAGCTCTGGTGTGCCTCTATCTTTAGTCCAACACAGAGCAAGCTAAATCAGCCAGGGCTGCAGGGCACTGGTGTCACCGCGATTGAGCGCTGGTGATTTTGGCAGAGGTAGAGAGATCACGTCCACTTCCCTGCTCTGAGGCTCATTGACCCGTACCGCTCTCGGTGCTTTTAAATGCCTCCATTCCTGCAAGCCTGCATTTGCGAGTGACCTTTACCAGCTCTGAGTTCACCAGGCCTCTTAGGGCAGTTAAGTTAACATAGCACACATTATATAACACAAATAAAAGTGTGAATTCAGCAGTCTTGAAACTGAAATAATACTGAATATGGGCATCAACATATACAATGTGCACATAGACACATGTTCTTTTGTAATATGTTTAGATTGGAGTGGAAGCAGACTTATTAGGCTTATATACGGTACCAGTGGTGTAATATTATTATACATTTACTATTGTGAGTATATCTTAAAGTAATGCATTATATCACATCGTAATATGCCGTTGAAACTGTGATGGTTCAATGAAGACACAACCAAATGACTATAACTACTGAGTGCAAAAGAGTATTACATTTCAAGTTTTATATGTTTGGATATTTCAGTTCTCTTCAGGCTGCTATACAATAAAAATGTTCCACTTGAACAGTCCACAGTGTGCACGCAATGTCAGCAACAGCACAGTAGATTTCCTAGCGAATGCGGTATTGTTTTACAGTCCCTAGAACCCAAAAGGACATCCCCCTGCTGAGCAGCCAGACTCCAGTAACCCCCCTCAGCCCCCTACACAGAGAGCAGACCAAGTACCTTTGAGAGATCTCTGAAGTTTCCTGGCAGGGTCAGGTCTAGCGTGTCACAGTCATAGTTGGTGAGGACCCACGGAAACACTGGATACTGGCTCAGGTCATTGTAGGTCCTCCCTATGGCAGACACAGCAGATAGAGATCACTTAGATGGATGGATGGGCGGGGGGTGGAGAAGCTAGGGTGAAAGAGATAAACTCTGTTGTGAAAGATGGTTTCTTTCAGCTTGGGCTGCTTACTATGTTAAAAACATTTCTATCCTTCACTGATTTTCATCGCAACTAGCCTGGATTAGTTTAATGGCGAATATGTAGGTGTTAGCCAGGCCTTCCTCCTAAGACTACAACTGGATCAAAATGCTGCTTCTTATCACCTTACTGGAACTCGGAAATGTTCTGGCCTCCCTTCACTGGCTCCCAGCTAGTTTAAAGATTGATTTCAAAATGTCATTGTTTTAAGTCCTTCATGGGCAAGCTCCATCTTATATCACTGATCTTTTGAAGCCGTATGCTCCTTAAGGTCATGAAGGTCTGCTGACCTTGTCCTTAAAACACGTCTCAAAAGTAAGGGAGATCGAGCCTTCTCAGTCGTGGCCCCGAGACGGTGCAATGAACTGCCTCTTTATGTTACACTAGACTGGCCCTAGTCTTCCTTTTTAAATATTCACGAACTCTCTTTTACTCTTTAACCTGTTTGAGAGTTGCATGTTGCTGTTTTGTGACTCATGTTAATGTTCAGCACTTTGTTCAACCTCAGCCTGGTTGTTTTAAATGTGCTTTATAAATATAGTTGGATTGTTTTGGATTGTAAAGAGAGACAAATAGGGCCTGCCAGGCTTCGGTTACCTTGGTGACCCAGCATTCCAACAAGCCCCTCTCCCACCCGTCTGTATCTCAGAGCCCTCAATCAGACCCCACTTCCTGTCTCTGAGGGTGCCCGCCAAAGCGACACGTCCGCTAATAGAGAGCCCAGCCTGTCCTCATCGAGGACGCTCCAGGAGCACTGAGGGTGCGGGAGGCTCATAGGCTCAGAGGTGGACAGAGGAGACTTGAACCTACGTTCAGCGATGCTGGAGAAGGACTGCTGATGTTTGAACTGGATAAAAACAAAACACCTCTCCCGTCAATGCCATAGGCTGCTCCCTCAGAAGCTCCGCCCCCCACATTAGACACACATTGCCAAGGCTGGGATAGTGTGGTGTGGTTGTGCACTGTTTGTGTTCCTATTCACTTACAGTAACTGACTCCACTTTTACAAACAAAATTTCAGAGAAGTCTCACATTTCTCCCTCAACACACACACACACACACACACACACACACACACACAGTAGTACCCACAGGCTCGCTCATATCCTTCTCTACCTTTCCATTGACTGTTACCTGTTGTTTGTTGTGTGCACAGATGTGCATAAACAGTCCCGCTGGGGAAGGAATCTGTGCTTTTGGAAATAATAACACAAAGCATTCACAAATGCAACAGTATATTACCATTATTCAAAACCCTTCAGCTGCCCTGCAGTGTGACACTGTTTGTTAGTGAACCCTATAGTATGAGCTGTTATCAGCTGCAACCCATATACAGTATCACCTGTGTCCATTTATCCTGCAGTTATGTTGGGGCTAAGACCCAAATCTAAATGTGCATCCTCTGACACACTGATAACCTCTGACAGGATGATTGGTGAGAAAGCAGACACAGTTAAAGGTGTAGTCAGTCATTCTGGAGAAACATTGTTGATATTTAAACTGAATGAAAACAAAAACACCTCTCCCTTCAATGCCGGTCCTCTGAGACACGAAATTCCGAGAATCCGACCCGAGACCCGACGGGTCTTTGAATGTTTGAGTCGGATCTAACGGACTACTGTAATTGCTATGATTCTCGGGTAAATGCGATTTACCAACTAGACCCTTAATTAATTAATATGTTCATATTATTATAGAGTATGTATCTTAAATATATATTTATATATATATATAAGGAAGCAATTACAAAATGTTGAAACCAACAAAAACAGTATTTTTTTGTCATGGTTTGACGAACCAGGCAGGTTCAGTAGTGCCGGTGAGCGATACTACTTGCTAATACTTTTACTTGCCTGCAGTTAATTATCTGACAATGGTCTGTGATAGGAATTTTAAAAAATCTAAATATTGAATAGGTCCAGCCTTGGCTTCCATTGGTAAGCCTAACAATCCTCAGCCAACGTTTCTGCACTATTCCTTGACTATTGATGGCAACATGGTGTCGCCTGTTGAGACACAATTTTAAGTTTCTGTTTATTCTTTCGGTACTCAATGAGTCTTGTGGATACGAACGGGTACCCTAGACTCACGGTGTTGCATTGTCCACTTTTACTCACGGTGCACCGTGCTCTTGACATAAAACTCGTCACAGAAATCAAATTACGTCACGGTCCAAAATGTTATAAATACTGTTAGATAGTGTGTTTTTTCCTGCTTTCAGCCAAATCAGATTGACTACCATCAGATATTTTGTTTAGACAGGATCTCAGATAGTACCAAAGCTCCACCAGCAGGCTTTAAGAATGACGTCTTGAGAGAAAAATATGAATGGAGTTCTATGGGATGGAGCAGTCCATACGGGGAAAAGCGTTTTATAACTTATTTAAACTACTTACAAATGTTTAAATGAAAGAATAACAAATCGAAGTATTTATCAAACACATAATTCTATACAAAAACTATGTTTTTGAAAATGTTTAAAGATTGTGTAAAGCAGACATACATTTGTGTTTTGAGTTTGTCACATCACAGAAAAAGGTCAAATGAAGCACCCAGCCAAAATTGAAGAAAGTCGACAAGTATATAGAATTATGTTTAGAAAACGGGAAAATATTACCATTATTTTCTGTTCTCAAGCGCTGGGAGTGTGTCAGCAGAAGGCGTTGTAACCACACCCATCGCGTGTTCTACGGTAATCTCCATAACGCCGTGTTGTGCCAAAAAGGTATCCTCAGCCGAACATTGATGGGAAAATGTAGACGTGAATTTTATGAGTTGTGTTTTCACTTTAAATAGATTGATACTGGCAAAAAGGATTAGACTGGTTATAATATAGGGCTGTTTGCGCTCTTGTGGGCAGTAATAATTTTTTTAACAAACCACTTTTTAGCAGACCACCTTTTGGCATGACACCTGCAGATGCTGTGATTTGCTGTTCTTGTCAAATTAAACTATCCTAGATTGGATTAGATTTTTTTCGTGGATTTTTTCATTTGGACTACATAAAGACAGTTGGATTATTTGGATGCTGACACGAGAATGCTGACTGTATTTGGATTTAGCAGGGTTAGCAGGTAGGCTAGGCTACCGGTACTACACCAGTAGCTTTCAAATAATGCACATAGACTATGAATCACATTGTGTGCTTATTTCTGCAACGAAGGCCTAGCAGAATGTAGGCTGTTACAGGACAGTAAGTGATTTAGCTATGGAACTGTAGGCTGTTGAAGGACAGTCAATTTAGGCTAATAACTTGCATTAGGGAAGGCTCTTTATGCTCTCTACGTTTTTATATCCTTGTGGTGTTACCGGGAGGGGAAAGCAAATTGGTGAACCATCTATGTATCTAGTCGTTTCTGGCCCTCCCAAAAAGTCCTGAACAGAGAAATTATGAAATACAGTTTAACGGACTAACTCTACAATGCAATACTACATAGATAAAGTGTTTTCACATGTTTAAAGGAATGGATTTCTAACATATATAAAGTATTTCCAATAAATCACTGTATTTTCCTTACACAATCTTTAATTGTATATTAGCTAATGTTTTTGGAGCAAAATACACGAACGAAAAACTGTCATGTCATGACACTTTTGCTAGGCTCGAAAATCTATAAATATTTATGAAATTATATCAAACTAACCTAATCCTGTAAGTGTTTAATATTATGTTTGTCAGTAAAACATGTTTGAATATGTTCGATAAAGTGGTGAAAGAGGATGCCTGGTGGAGAGAATAAACTGACAAGAAAAATAGTCTTTAATTAAACAAATACTATTGGTCCACCAGCATGTCAGTCAAAGCTGAAAATGTTGCCAAGCCCTTTCTGGCAACAATGATGCAATCACATTAACCATAACTTTGATGGTTCTTGTTGGAGCCTTGTTTAAAGTCGCTGCACGTCCGATTCTATCCGGAACACCGTAAATCTATGGTATGGGTCCGTAAAAGAAAATACACTGCTAGCAGCTAGCAGACCGTGAGTAGATAATCCCTAAATTTGACGAAAAGTGCATTATTTTCCAATCGCTGGCTCCACCTTTAATACCACACTACATTAAGAGAAAGCAGTGCATGGAGAAGATGCGATGAAGGCAGTATGCACAGCTAGACCAAAAAGCTGGAGTCGGGGTAGCAGGATGTTAATAACGGCGGAATAGTGTTTAATTAGACAAGCACATCCCGTTCACACCTCTCCCCTCCCCTCCTCCCAAAGCCTGTCTGCATACACACACTTCCCTGACATCCTTGTCAGGCTTGGTCATTAAGAGGATTTTTTTTTTCATAATGCATTTTGGGCATGTTTTTCCATCTGCCTTACATCTAATTAGCTGACAATAATGTATCGAACTCAGGCCCATGCTAAATCTAAATATGCATGAATATGCGGCGAGAGAGACTGGATGACACCTCTCGAAGTAACGCGCCAGTCGCTCTCGCCTTCCCTGTTAGCTGCAGTTCAGATCAGAGTCGACAAAGGAACCCCTCAACTCGGCGTGTACACGCTCACAAGTCCAGGCACTAATTATCTTGCAAAATCTGCTGTGACGGCGCCTCGCTTCAAACAGCGGTGAACTGTACCATGGCGAATGCAGCTTAAAGATGGCTGGATATATTTTATTTTTTACACAAATAACGACAGAGCTGAAGCTGCTTGTGTTTCCAATGCCGCAGCGACAACGAATTTGTGTCTATTCATTGTGATGGCTAAGACGCTAATAGTGAAATGGTACACACAGCATATGAATCCAAAGGTAATATTGTCACTGGTTGCTAGTTTTCCGTGCACAAGGGGGAAAACACTTCACACTCTATCTAATGAATGGAGAAGACGGGATGATTTATGAAAAACATCCAGAATGCCAAAATGTTAATTTTCCATAACTTTGGCCACTGTAAAATATAAACTATTACAATTAAAGGTGATTTAAGATATTTTAAACATGAATATAGCAGTTCTATATAAGCACATAGTAGAGTAATAATGGCGTCCTGAGCAGAGTTTAACGTCACACTTTGGTGTGTGTTGTAATCTGCGCTCCTCTGTTCTTTGTTTACATAGCCGGGCGGCTGTCCTTAGTTTGCCATCTAGTGGCAGAAAATCATATAGAAGCACTGTAAAGGTTCTGGAGAATGACAGTGAGAGAGAGAGGGGAACGGTCTTACCTGCGATAGTATTAAGGAACATGAGATATTCAAAGTTAGAGATCTCCCTCCTCTGCCAGCGCTGAGTCATGTTGGAGGATTTGAACAGTTGTCGAGGTGTTGCTACAGAGATACGCCTGCAAAACACATACCACCCATTAACTACAAAAATGGACTGGATTTAGTTACAGTAAAATAAAATACACACTGGTCTGTATTCCCAAATAAAAAGTTCATACACATAATAATTTTGTTGCTGTACCTAAACCAATGGTCTTGTTACAAATATTGCTGACAACAGTAGTTGTGAGAAATATATACAGTAGGATAAACCATATTGTTAGCTTCACATTCTATTTACGTAATACATTATATTGTTATGTTGCTCTTATGTTTTCTTATCATATATTATCAAAACGCTGGATATATCATTAAGACCAAATATTGACTATGTGCTGATGTAAAAAGAAAGAGACTGTGGTTTTCCATGTGGCTGTAGTATCAAGTGTTTAGACTCCTTTGTCAGAGAAGTAGGTCAGTTCAGCCAGGGTCAATGCACATTCACTTTAAATGGGAGCAATGTCACTATTTCTCCTGCAGACCAATCTAGGATAAAAACTTATCCTAGATTGCTAACAAACTACAGTTTGTTTATTGTAGAAAATAATGGTTTGTCTTTGACTTACCCTCCAAAAGCCCTAGATAAACCAAGACATGATGCCTTAACTGCAGTTACTGGTGTTTGCCTTTGTTTCACTGCACTTTGGAATGCTCAAATTGAGTTATGGCAGAGTGAAGGTATTCTGACTTTGTTTTTCTGGGCATTGAAGTGAAGTTACTGTATTCTGCATTGGTGCTATGACTTTGTATTATATTATACAAGCTAATAAAAGTACTTGCTAGGTAACTAGCACAAGCTAGTGTTAGTGTTAGCTAGCATTATCTTATAGCCTAATTTGAGAAAATCTTTCCAAAAAATAAATCCATGAGTCATTCTTGAGTATCCTGCATTCATCCATACTGTAGGCCTCTATGTCGACAGGCTACATTAGGCTATCGGACATGGATAAATTCATAGTTTGTGGGAGAGAACTTACTGGGAGAAAATTATCTGACATTGTGTAGCCCATGGGCATGCAATACTTGCATAATCACATACATATTTTACTTTCTAAATTAATTTACAATGTGACTTTAATTTGCTATTATAAAGCATAATCAACAACAACTTATATTTGTTTAGCATAATTTAAAAGGAAGATAATGTTGTTTGAATTGTTTCAATTATATATGCCTACAACAATGTGGTGAAATATGCTCTACTGATTATTTAGTAGGCGAATGCACCTTTGGTACCTTCACATACACATTAGTTAATTTCTCATTTACACAATGTTATATTTGCATTTATGTATAAATATGTTATGTATATTATCGTATGCCTAATTGTGTCATGATCACAATAATCAAGTGATGTTTATGTAAATAAATAACAAAGATTTGCCAAATTTACAATATTCTACCTACGCTTTCTTTGGCTGGAAAAGAAGAAAACTTTAAAGTAATTTTTCTCAGTTCTACACTCTAGCGAGGTAAGGTATTTTGCCTTTGCAGGGCAGAATACACAAACTGATGTACAGCAGTACTTCCATTTGTTATTAGCTTTGTTCATCGTGTAAATGCAGAAACAGATCCCAGTGGTCATGGGATTTCTGGAATATCAGGAATTTTAAAAGTTTACTCCAGACATGGAACATCAGGGAATTTTATCATGTTTTGGGTAAAATCCTGAAAAATCTGAATAAATTTTTTGCAGCATGCATGTTTACTTGTTGGCTTGTGTAACTTGTTTCATTTTACATAATATACTCTGGAAACCCTGTTCACGTTAACATTTCCACAGCCATCCTGCTGACAGGCCAATCAGGTTGGCTAAGTGTGATGATGTTCACGTCAAGTGTGTGTTTCAAAAATGGTGGTAGAGCTAGATGAAGCGTTACCAAAACAATTGTAGCAATGCCAATTTGTTAAGGCTGTCCACATTTTTTTTAAATTAACAAGATGTCTTCTACGCCCAGTAGGAGGTAACGAACACTTTCCAATGGAGCGTGACCCTATTCACCCTAAGTGACTTTATGGTCTGGTTACACTATGCTGCTAAAGATAAGAAACAAAACAAAAAAAACATTATTTAAGCCTTTTTGACAAACCTGGCTTGTGGGAGCCCATAACTGGTTCCCACGCCTACCCGTGGAAGACTATAGACAACTTTCTTCACTGTGGGCTGGTCAGGAAAGTTGAACAGGACTGATGCTGTGAGAAACAGACAGATAACACATTTTAACTAAAGGGCCAAAAAGTAACCCAATCCAAACATACATTACATTCTCCCTTCCTTTACTTCTGTTGGCCATGAAGACCTCCAGTGCCGTGTTCTGTAGGAGGTAGCGTCTGGAGAAGACCGCCCGGATCTCACTGAACATCCACTTCCCGTGCAGACCCTCGGTATATGCCAACAGCTATAGCGAACAGAACATTACCTTCAGTCATACAGTATGAATTCTGGGTTTTAAAGAGACATGCTATTACTGTACATAAATAGTACAGTACCATAGTAGTCAGGTCAAGTATATCTAAATATATAGCTTTTACTCACATCGCAGTCTCAAAGGGCTGCACAGGCCCACCGTCAACATGAAAACAAACCACACCCCCTTAACCTGCGCCTCAGTTTTGGTCTAAAGCTCCTTTCTGAAGCAACATTAAAATCACGACTGAACAAATATGGGTCACCTGCCTCTGTTTTTAATCAGTCAAATGAATAAATAAATCAATTCTAAGGTCTCCTCTATGGTGGTCACACACAGTAAGACACACGGCAAAGTGAGTCACACAAAGCCACAAAGCATCTAGTAAATAATCAATAACAAGCATCAGGCTGAGACGAGAGTGTGGCGAGGGTTCCTGGGCGTGTGGGGCACCTCTGGGAGAGTGAGGGTCCACAGAGAGAGATCAAGATGGCCTCTCTTGACAGGTGAGAAGGATCCAGTCACACACACCAAGACACCCACGAAGACATGCACGCACACACACACACACACATGCACACCATGCACACAAAGACACGCACACACACAGACACACACACAAAGACACACATGAAGACATGCACACACAGACACACATGAAGACATGCACACACACACACCATGCACACAGACACACATGAAGACATGCACACACACACCATGCACACAAAGACACATGTACACACACACCATTTTCTTCCAATCTCACCTACTTGCAACACTTTTTGCCCACCAGTGTGAGCTGTAGCGTCGGGGGTGGATGAGGCTCATCAGCTCCCCAGGATATAATCACACATGCTCTCATTCTATCAGGAAGACCTGCCACTAATACTGGGGGAGGGCTCATCTTGTGAGAGAGTGTGTAAATAAATATGTACTGTAAGTAAAATATAGATGTGTGTGTGGGTGTGCGTGCATGCAAGTGTGTCCAGGCTGGTGGGGCAGGGGTTTCTGTGTGTGTGTGTGTGGGTGTATGCGTGCAGTACAGTCAGTGAGTTGTTTGGGCTGGGTTAGGTCCAATGCTAATGCTCATTTAAAACAGTGACAGGCCAGGAGAGAGAGAGAGAGAGAGAGCGAGAGAGAGAGAGCGAGGCCGCCCTGATTTCTCCCTGGGATAGCTTGCGCCCGACCTGCCCGCCACATCGCTGTCTCTGGAGCTCAATTAAAACCGGATTAGGCGGAAGATACGCCGTGCAAAGCTCAGCATATCCACAGCTCTCCTCCCTAGTAATGCCCCTGCTTGACACCTCAGCCACCCCCGCCACCCCCCCACCCCCCCCCCACCCCACTTCCCCCACTCTCATACAGTTGTCATAGAGACGGCTGTGCCCAGAAGAGGCTAGTGCGTACTGACTTCTGGAGGGGACGGGGCAGGGAAGCAATGAAGGGCTAGCACTAGAACTGTGGGCTAGGGCCAGCACAGCTCTGCTGGAGGTGTGTTGTTGTTGCTGGTTGTTGTTATTGTTGTGGTTGGTGGTTTGTTGTTGTTGGCTGTTATTTGTTGTTGCTGGTTGTTGTTATTGTTGTGTTTGGTGGTTTGCTGTTGTTGGCTGTTATTTGTTGATGCTGGTTGTTGTCATTGTTGTGGTTGGTGGTTTGCTGTTGTTGGCTGTTATTTGTTGATGCTGGTTGTTGTTATGGGTTGTTTCTTGTTGTTGGTTGGTTGTTGGTGTTATTGTTGTGTCTGCTGCTATGTGCTCAACCTACCAATTTGCTTCTTGTTTCTTTGCTAATATCTTAAGCTGTGGATTGCTGAAATATTTTATTTGTCGAAGTGACTTAAATAGTGGATGTTAAAAGAGAATGTAAGATAATATTCTTTGTGTCGAATTCAGTCATTTATTTATTCAGCTATATCTCCTTCTTCCGTTCTGTGTTTGATCTGAAATAATAATCTGGGGGTTTCTACACAGCCCTGGCTCTGACCGCACCACACAACACTATCTCTGCCATGGCAATGTATGTGAAATGCGTGCCCGACCTTTAAAACGTGTTAATGAGGTATACCTGTAAAGTCAATCAGCATATAACATGGTGGCTAACATTGCACATTTGATCACATTCTACCTGTGGATGCACCTTGTTTCCTAGCAAAGTTCACGTGTGTGCTGCCGTGACAACGGGCAGGCCAAAAGGCTTGCTGTCAACAATAGAGAACGGCTAAAGAGGAGGAGACCAAAAAAATATATATTTCAACAGCCGGGATCAGAAAATGTGTCACAACAACAAAGGTTTGGTTTAAACCAACAAGCTGGGGGCCCCGCCTGCCTCTGTCGACTGAGCTCTGACAAAGCCCAGCCCTGGTTTTTATTGGGGGAGTGGGGGGTGGCAGGGGGAGGCCCAGCTGTAAAAAATGCCATTTAATGAACCTGTCTGCTGAAGCTGTCCCCTGCTTGTCAGGGTGTCAGCCGTTGACGGGCGCCGGGGACGGCCGCCTCCAGTCACAGACAGACCTGCCAGCTGGAGGCTTCGGCCCCAATCTAATCACGCCACCAGGAGAAGGAAGAAGGGACCGCCGCTCTGCTCCTGGTCTGTCACGCGCTGGGCTGGGGGAGGGGGGAGGGGGAGGCTTGGCTCTGCGGCGAGAGCAGGCTTTTGTTTCCACTCCCCCCACCACCATTCAGCCTCATTAGGAGTGGTACTACACATGCGCACCCACTCCCAACCACTGACTGTGTCCCCTCCTTGCCTTATTCCTCTTCTGACCCCCCCCATCCACCCTTCCTTCCTTCCAACCATGATTTGACATAGGGCGACCCAGTGTTCTGCCTTTGAACCAAAGATGGAAAACATTGAGACAGATGAGGTAGAGAGAGAAAGAGATGTGTAGAGAGGGAGAGGGAGGGAGAGAGAGAGAGAGGCACCACAGGTGACACTGGTATACCTGGTATGCACAGTAACAAAATACACTCTACACATAAAAGTGAAAAGCAACACCCTCATCTCCTGTGTGGAAACAGATGCTGATCACTGGTGATTCCTGAGTAGCTTGAACCCCACAGCACTCTGACAGATGCCACTAATAACAGTATCAACGCAGTGTTCTTATAAAACCTCCTGATGCAATGTTACACCATTCAGAATAGAGCACCCCCCCCCCCAGTCATTCTGTTGTATTATGCTGAAACAGAGGAATAACGTGATTGGCCGAGATGCCACGGGAAGTGCATGACTTAATATATTTCTATGGTTGTGTGGTGTGGTGAGCGCCAACAAGCTCACTAGCTTGCCCCTCATCATGTGTCTAATAGGCTTCACTGCAAAGCCTCACAGCAGCATAGCGGACCTGAACACACAGTGTATGCAGCCAGGACCAGAGGGTGGATGGGCGTGAGTCATGAGGCAATTTGGAGGATCAGCACACACACACACACACACGCATACAGTACAGTATACTGTATACACACACCTACACGCACACACACACACACACACGCACGCACACACACACACACACACACGCATACAGTACAGTATACTGTATACACACACCTACACACACACACACACACACACACACGCACACACACACACACACGTACGCACACACACATACACAGTTAATGCTGGATCCATATGCTGACCCCGGGCAATGTGGGCCAAATCCCCTGAAGAGGTGAGCTGGTCAGAGGAGGGTCAGAAAAGCACGGGGGCAGCCAAGAGCAGGACCTTTGGCCATGCCAAGAACAGAGGTGTTCACCTCATTTATATTCTGTTGTACACATCGTGATCTAACACACAAAGGATGTTGTTTTTCTTATTCTTTTGAATAAAACGATAAAGCCTGTTTTTTTGGGGAGAATAAAGTGATAGTAATAAAATATACAGCACATACTAAAAAATACATTGCACAAACATGCAATGAAACCCAAAAACAAGCTTGAATAGAAAAGACTGCGTTGGAAAATAGGTCAAGCGTTACACACCACTGTAATGAAAAAACATCATGACATCAAACCAATGTTGGCATGTTCATCTTAAACTTGTAAACTTGTGACAAGACTAAAACTCCAGAAAGAACCCTATGACCAATTAATGTCTGAATTCACACGTTCACGTTATACTCTAATCCTTCCTCGTGATTCATAACAAAGCATGTGCCACCATCAAAGCAAGTTCCCATCAGATTTTTCCTATATGACAACCGCTAAGAAATAAGTAAATGTGGAAGACTCGCCCAGATTATAAGACTGGGTCCCCCACATCCTTCGCAGACTTATACAGTATCTCAACTTCAATAAAGTAGCAGGCTGCTAATGCAGGTATTGGGAAAAACAAGATACAGATTTGCATAATCAGTGTCACTATACATTTGGCTGGTAGCTGGAGTGTGGCAAGTTGACACTGCTCTGGTGCTCTGGCAAGGCCTCCGGGATAAAGGCGCTGAATATGCATTACACATGCAGGCAGCTCACTGCCCCAAATGTCCAGCCAAGTTTGTCAATAACATTTATGTCAAGAGCTGCATTTCATGCGCATTAGTAGACCCTGCAGGGTTGTCTTAAACACTAGCATGGCAAGATAGGTGGGAGGAGCTCATACTGTATGCTAGCTTGAATGTTATGCTATAAGCAAAAAACCTTGAAAACTATGTTTAACTGTGCTAACCATGTACAGTATGTACTGCAGGTATGTATTCACTTTCCTCTTGGCTTTGGGCAATGATCGTTGAAGCACAGCTACTATTTAGCTTTCAAAATACCGCAGAGTGTTACGAAATTATAGGCCTAGTCACGATGAGCCAGCATTTACTTGTGTAAAGTCTGGGACATGGTGCTAGCTATCTGCGTCAAGACCCGCCTACTTGCCAGCAGATGTATTTTGATTGACATGCACAATGAATAACTACATCATACTAACGCAACGACCAAGTTGGATGTTGGGAAACTTAACGTCACGAGCAGGGCTGAAGTGGGACACATTTTAATCCCTGAAATGAAATATCCAATATCCAAACATATTATATACTATATATAACTTGTTCTTTTTTACTACCAACCACAATATTATGTAAAATAATAGCCTATTTGTACTGTTCCGGTAGCCTACATATCAACTGTCATAGCCATTGACTTTGCCATTTTCTGAGAAAAGTCTGGAAACACGTCACACCTCGTGAACTCTGCGCTTTCAGATCATTTCCACTTGCGATGTTGTGAATACCACACCAAGGGTGGCATTCATTTGGACTCTTTTCTTGAAAATGGTAAACACGACCCCATTAGAATTCGCCAATAGACAGCAACAGCCGAACCGGTTTAAATGAATAGCATTACAGTATGTCAAATTGTTGCACAAACAGGAAATCCAAAAATGGTTTCATGCAATGTGGTTTCCTACTATTTCCTTAAAAAATATTGCGATAGAAGGTGGCTTTATGGCTCCCGAAGGAAAGATATAACAAGAATAGACCATACTACTGTACTGTACGCTATTTAACATTGAGGTCTATGGCGAGTATTATTAATTATTCCCCAAAAGGGGGTGTGGCCTGTATACCTGTCGAACTAACGTATTGCTGCTATCCTGAGTACAGGAAAATTACCGGTGCTAGATTATTCCCTTAGTCAGCTGCCCTATGATTGGGAGTGCTGAACAATGTGGTAAATATGTTTTTGCAGCTGCTGTTACCATATCTGTCTGACCATGATCTTTGGGCTTCAGGAGTTGTCAATTTATGCAATTTACAAAAAATATTATAAAATATATATAAAAATAAAAATTCTGAATTTATTTTTGGTCATACTGTATATATATATATATATATATATACGTATATATGTAAAACACATGCCTGAATATTCAACTTTTAAAAGTGATTTTTAAACAGTTGCCCTGTTGAACTATACATCTTAAATCCATTGCAATGTGTCTGCAAACCACTTCCTTAAAACTAAAGCTATTATTAAGTCTGTTCTAACCATTGTTATAGTGTACATAAATAACATTAATGCTATTGAAAAACATCCCCTCAAAAATAAAACTATCATTGAGTTGGTGCTGCACTCCAATATAAATGAGAAACAACATTTTAATGAGGACTAGGTGAAATAAAATAAACCTACTGTATCCTTTAAGGTTATTTGTTTATTTGTCTTGTAAAATATAAATCGTAATCATTGTGTTGGACTTGTTACTCCTCTTTTTACAGATTAGACACATCATCTATACAATATGTGTAAGAGCATGGAGTGTACGAGCATGCACACACATGCACACACACACACTTGAGTATATCATCCAGATAAACAGCATGAGTGTGGCTTCAATAAGAAGCTTGAGGGAAGCGCTGCAATCATTTGCTATGTGGTCCTTTCAGCAAGCCTTCACTAATGGGCCTTCTTCAGGGACTTGTCAGCCTAAGACGACTGAAATCTCGCAGGCCCTGCGTACCAGCTTCCTCTGGCTGCCACAGGAAGTGCCACGATGATCGCTGTAAATCCTGCTTTTCTCCTTTCTTCTCTTTCTATTGTGTGTGTACTTGTGTAAGGGCATATATCCATGCACTTACACATATATGACAATACAATATGTAGATATGTACTGTAAAAATAGCAATTACAAGCTCAACAAAATTATTCTGATTCATTATGTGCCTGTATGTGTGTGTGTGTGTGTGTGTGTGTGTGTGTGCACGCTAGAGAGGGAGACAGAGATGGAGAGGTGGAGAGATAGAAGACCAGAAGAGGAGCACACAGTTCGTGGGAGAGGGTCTGACGAGCAATGAGCGCCCCGCTCGTCCTCAATTAATCTTGTCTCTCTACCTTTGCTTTGCCGCGTCCCTCCGTGCCAAGGTAATAACGACACCCTCATCCATTATCCTTTTATCCCCCGTTATTCACCGGGAATTGCCTAATAATATGCTACACATGTGTCTCCCTGCGTATAATTCTCTGTGTCATTCGCGGTATATCATCGGGGGAAACACGCAGCCCCCCCACCCTACCTGCTGGACCGTCTTTGAGGATTATCGCGGGTGACACCTTCGGGACGTGGCCGAGATCTAGAGCGCGGATCGCAGAATTACCCTGACTTACCTGTCATTGCCAAAAGCACAACAAGGCTTTCGGGGGGCCAATGCGAAGGTGGAACAGGTTCTTATCGGCTTCTCTGAACAGAAGTGCTTGTAAATTTATGCTAATCATCCACGCTCCCCCCGTGGGGTGTGCATGCAATGGGGGCATGCAGGGGCTGATAATCTGGATGTTGAGTGTGCTAGATCATTTGTACTTTATCCTCGTGTAATTATATAGTTTAAATATTTTTACCAATGCTAATCCTATGTCCTATGGCACAAGGAAACATGCTACATGCAGTGTGTCTGCGGCTCTTAGCTGAGAGAGTTAGCTTGCGGCATGCTACGGCAACGTTGATATAATTACTCTGACTTTATGGATCTTGTGCTAAGAATTCCCAAATCATTCTGCTCCACCTTGGCAGCCAGGCAGCCAAGGTGGAGACCTTGGCTGCCAACGATCCAGAGAAGGTGTAAACCGGATGCGTGGCAATAAGGCTGACTAAGAAGTGGTCCTTTTCTGCTCTGGAAATAAGGTTAAGAGGGTTGCAGGATAAAATGCAGTGGGTTTTGACAGACCGGGGTGACACCAGAGAGAACAAAGAGAAGAGAGAGAAATACTTCTGTGTTGCACTTTGGAAGGGGGTGGGGGTTCACCCATACAGACTACAGTATGACCCAGCATCCTATGCATGTCAATAGGGACGTCGGTGGATTTCACCATACAATTGTCCATTATTATTCTCGGCGGAAGGGTGTGGTGGTTAATGGCTATATATGCAGTATACTGTACTACAGGGCTATTCTCCGGTCCTGGAGGGCCGCACCTGCATGTTTTAGATCTCTCCCTGCTCCAACACACCTGATTCAAGGTGGTTAGAAGCCTGATAACGACCCGTTTATTTGAATCAGGTGTGTCTGAGCAGGGAGATATCCAGCACATGCAGGGTGTGGCTTTCCAGGCCTGGAGATGAATAGCCCTGCTGTACAATAATTCCCAAGTACGTACGTACAGTCAATCTTAGGCCATAACGATATTTCTGCAGCAAAATGTTTCTGGAAAAATGTACTTTGTTTCAGTACATGCATGATAGATGCAGCTGTCTGGATGCTACATAAACTCAGCCTCCTTTAATGTGACATGTGCCCACTTAACAGACCAGAAGCATTCCATTTTTGCTCCCATATAAACACATTACATTGCTCTATCTTTGTTACAGTATATTCCAGTGTGTGGGACACTGCTCAGAAGTGTGTGCTGACCAGCGGGACCGCAGCAGACCATGTTATGTGTCTGCCAAAGCTGACAGCCCCTTGACGAGCAGCTTGGCATGCTGTCATTTGACTAATTACATTGGATTAGACCATATTAATGCAAGCTGTTTTCTCGAGGGTCACTGACCCACCCAATGTGACAGCGCTGTGCTGTGTGGCTCACCCAAAATTATCTCTAGACAAAAGACACACATGGAAAGCAAGATGTGGCTTTCTGAAGTTTGAGAGAGAGAAAATAAGATATATACAGTATATAGAATTTAAATTACACGCATCTACCTTTTTACCCAGGTAAATCAAATGTGTCAAAATGAAAGAAAACATTTCCCCAGGCGTCACATGAAATCCTTTGAAAACAAACTACACACTAAAAACCCTTTCATTCTTTGTATCTCTAAATATAAACAAATAAATAAATAAACTAGATACAATATTAAGCATTTATAAAATCACATGTATACGACTAACAGTTCTGTATATATATATTATAATTTAAACAACACCATTTAGTTTATTAGTTTATTTAACTGTTTCAAGCAAAACGTAGCACCAACCTTTATTTGCATTTGCAATAACCCATGGTTTATTCATTCAGATTGACAAAAAGGGTAAATGAGCCATAGAATATGTGTGTTTAAATACAACTGCCCTCTCGATTGTACCAAATCAATTTGAGTTGGACACAATGGAAAGGCAGCTCCACTATTTGTATGTGCTCCTCTGCCTTGAACACAGTATAATAATAGTTTTAAGGCAAAGCTTTACAAAGACAGAATACCAAAGAAGCTTACAGCCTTGGTTTCATTAAACATTTAGGCAAACGTTCCAAGGGCTTGGAATGATGAAAGAAGGTACGCTAGAAAATGGGCTGCTGGGGTCCACAGCCCTTATTGTACAGAAGTCACATCAAATTAATACTGAGGGCCATTTGCAGCTTTTCTTCTGCTGAGCTTTTCAGAACGGATTAAGCTATGAAAACTCTGAAATTACTAAAGCACCTATTAGGCATTATGCTCACCCTTTCTACTCCATTTCTTTGAAAGCACGTGAATATCCTTTGGCATTCCATCTTTTCACCAAAAATAAGTTACTGTTTGCCCGTCCTGATGGTACATTTTCTTGCAATGTCATTTCTTCCTGTCATTAGAAAATGTTCACAGTTTGTAAACAGAAATTTTCTCTATAACATGGCATATTTTATATAAAACAGATCAAATCAGCCATTTAAATAATAATGGTTGGGAAATCACTGTGTTCAAAGGTCGTAGAAAACTGCTTGTTGTTGCTTTGTGTGACAATGGAAGCTTTAGTCTACAAAGTGTTTATAAAGCTGAAAGTGTTTCCATGCTACTGGAGGGCCGCAAAGTCTGGGGCTCTCCTGGGCTCTCAATGGTTGTTGAAAAGAGTGCGGGGAGTGCGTGAATTGTAATTATAGCTCCTAACAGGATTCAAGTGGGCCCAAACGATGGCACTTGAGAAGCAGGACGTGTGGAGCTGAACGGCTGTCAGGAGCTCAAAGCTCCTCCACGGCATGTGAACCAGTCCACAAAATGCTCATATGGGGAGGCTGTAGATTTACTTGGTACGACCTTTCTGAAATCAACAGATCTACCCAACTAATAATACAATCTATTGGCAGAGTTGCAAAAAATAGTTAATTTAAACAGCTAGATTTAATTTCGGCATGTAGAATAATCGTGGATTATATTTTACAAAACTATCATTTAACATGTATGTAAAAATAAAATAGAAATATACTCTGAAGTCTGGTATTGCTATATATTCTCAAAATGAAATATATCCCTCCTGATACCTGTACTATATGTCTTGTAAAATGAAAACTGAAATAAGACGATAACATAATGTTAATTTAATATAATGATCCAGTTTAATATCAGTGATATTACACAGTGATAATACTGAAATTCAACTGAGTTAGGGTCATAATCTTTGTGTGTGGTGATATCACAGTGACATAACACAAACAAGTTAGTAACCACTGATTTAAAGTATTGGTACCATTTTTCCAACCTTCTTAAAACATTTCCCAACATTTATAAGAATAGATAGTACAAGTATAAGCTCATTTTTTATTATAACATTGTGAAAGTAACAACTTCTCCATACATCTCACATAGTTTACAGTATATTTAAACTGTTTAAGCTTTCACACACCATAATATATCTGTTAAAAAATCTGAAAATATCGAGTGTGTTTTTCCACAAATTAACTATGATATCTATCAGTTTGCATTTATTACTGTAACTACATCCAAGCCGGAAACAGAAAGTTGTCAACGGGACTGCACTGTGAGAAAAGTCAGGTCGTAATTTAAAAACATTGTGACTTCACAGGTTCATCGGGCGTCATGAAGGAATGAGCGTGAGACAAAAGGCAATTAAGACGTTGGCAGGGAGCAGGTGAGTCGAGCAGGTAATTGGCATCACGCGAGAGCACCAGTAACCACAGCGTCAGGCTATCGTCCTACCCAGAACAACAGAGAATCATCATCTGTGCTCCCCTGACACTCAGTGACTCACTGGGGCCCAAAGCCCCTCTGCCCTCACCAAAGGAACCAGAGGGGCGTTCAGATTCGCCGAACATTTTTGGGGAATCCAACTGCTTTGAACTAACATTTTAAATGTTTGTGTAAACATTCCAAATATTTCAACTGTAACCCATAGTTCAGCGTCTTTGTGTGCTGACTGTTTTTGTGTGCTTAAAAATGTTTACCAACGTTCGCCATTGTTTGCCAATTTGAAAGCACCTCAGGCTCCAGCAAGACTATCATCCTCCAGTCCCATATCGTCCCCCAATGCCCCAAACAGAGCCAACCAGCAGCGTGAAGCCCTTATGTATGACCCTTATTAAACTCCTAATTGGATTGGGAGCCGCTTAAGGAAAACTCAACATCGTTCATTCAAGTTTCATTCATCGCTCATTCGAGTCTTCCCTGGGCATTCCTTCTAGCAGGTTGCCTCTTCAACAAAATCATTCAAAATCAAATGGCTGAAAACTTTCCCCTCCTTTTCAAAACACAACCAGATTTTCCATAAATGGGACTATAGGCAAAACCTTTTTCACCTTTTCTTTTAAGACGAAGGGCTATTTCATTCTCACTGAGGGCAAGTGACAGGTTGAAACAAAGCCCAGTGCAGGCTATTGTGCATGCCTTGCACTGGTAAAATGGTCTTAAAATGGCTACAAGCCGGCTCCCATTCACCAGAGACCGGCCAGCTATACGCTCTCCTCGCCATATCGAGAGCTCGGGGGAATGCTAGCGGTCAGCGAAAAGAGGCTAGTCCACTTCGCCCGGACGTTAACACTACCGATGCTAGTGAGAAACACATTTGCACTAATTATAGGCAATTAATTCTGCCGTAGCAACAACATCAATCATGTTCATTACACAAAATGGCATAATGACAATAATTACAATAATATCCCATTAAGCAAGAGAATGAGAGACAGGGGAGAATTAATAGCAGACAGGTGTACAACACACTGCAATTATGGAACCTGAAATTAGTTCATCGCCTGCAGGCACACACAAGAGAAAGGGAATTCGGTATGCAGCTGTGTGTGTGTGTGTAAGGAAGAGAGAGAGAGAGAGAGAGAGAGAGAGAGAGAGAGAGAGAGAGAGAGAGAGAGAGAGAGAGAGACAACGAGCTGTAAGAACTGAAAAAAAGGAATTGCAAATAAGCAAACAAAAACGTCTTAAATGTGTAAATTATGGAGGAAAGTGTATTTCCGTGCAGACTGGAGCCTCAGATGAGAGAGGAGCAGTGAGACGTGATCAAGGGGAGCTGTGGAGCGCTACGGCAGCAGTCAGGATGAGCGCTGCCTCCGCCAGCGACTGGCAGCAGCTTCCCCTTTGCCAGTCAATCATTCATTACGGAGCTGGGCGCTGTGCAGGAGTGCTTTGACCTATCATATTACTGCTTCTGTAAACTCCTAATCCGCCCTTCGTTAGATGGTGTCAACAGCCGACAAGCTCTCTCTCTCTCTCTCTCTCTCTCTCTCTCTCTCTCTCTCTCGCTCGCTCGCTCGGCTTCCTGCCTCAGACAGCTCCCCGACACTGCCAAGACCGGCACAACTGACGACCTAATGAAAACGTTTGAAATGTAACAAGGTAGAAACACCAGAACTTAATTTGCCTGCTGGTGGGGTTGTTTTTATGTTTAGAAGGGTTGGTGAGGTTCATATTGTACCCCCTATTCTGGATACAGGAATAAGTGTAAGATGAATCTATATCTTCTCCAAATTGTACCTAATTAATAATTACACGGATAACCCATACCCTTAACAGATTAGTATGCTACTAATCTAAAAGGGGGTGGTTACTTATCAGCACGTACATTACCTTACTACCGTACATTTAAACCTCACCACAAGCCTTTGTCTCAGCGCCCATTAGCACAGCATTCTGTTCAGTCTCTCACTGGTGGACAGCAGCTCGCCTCCAGAATGGCTCTCTTAGCCTCGGGGGCGGTGCTCCTGAGCAGGTGGACGCCTGCAGGCAGGAACTAGCGCGTCCGCTTACACATCCTCGCCCGTCACGGGCCGTCCAGACAGGAGCCGGCCCGCGCATCTCCGTAGCCCTACAGTATCTAATGGAGCCCATGGAGAGATAGAGGCCACCACCCCACGACACGACGGCAAAGCGGAATTAAACACCCAGCAACGTCGCTGCACGCGCTCAGTATAGCGCTCACAGAGGAATTATAATGTGCTGCGGTAGGTAGAAACAGGAGAATAGGGAGCTGCATGAACCCTTGATGTTATGCCTGCAGTTCATAGTGTTTCAAGTAGCTGGATGTACGTGTGCTAAGCGCTAAAATAGAGTTGAAAAGGGAGCATTGTGGGTGTCTGTAAACGCACACTGTTATGTGGGAATGGGTTCAGATGGCGTCAACCCCAACTTAAAGGTTAAGTTAAGGATGCTGGAAGACTGTTTATACTATATCAAAACAAAAACACCTCTCCCTTCAATGCTCCCTCAGAAAGTCTTAGTGTTGTGTGGTGCGGTCTGCACCACTTTGTGTTCCCATTAACAGAGCGGGTCGGTAGAACACTGGATATTTTTTATTGCACTCACACAGAATGGACAGCCATGAGAAGATATTCACTGAATTTGACAAAAAGTGCTACAATCGCTGACTCCACGATTAAGCGGACAGATACTAGATAGTTTGACACTTAAGGAAAGGACAGATTAGTGATTTGTGACATCTCAGCGGTACATTGAATATGAACACTGTCACAGCAACGTAGCTATCTGACTTCAAAGTTAATATTCTATACTTTTGTTTGACAGGAAACGCACAAGGCCGTCCTCTTTGAGGATCTTAAAATATCTCTCCTTATTGGAGAATGCATGACATACCTTCCACATGACACGCTGTGGGCGATGTTAATTACTGTGTAAAATAAGCAATTGGCATTACGTCCCATATGGCCTATCCCCTCACCCTGAGGAAGATGGAGGAGAGGAGGGGATGTTGCACTCTATGTCTGCACCCCACAGTGAGGGGATATGCCCGTAACGGGCTAATATTCGGCGCGGCTCACCGCCACCGGAACTAATCAAAGTAGACAAAATGTCTCTGCTGCCATCTTTGTCTCTCAGGCGCTCAGGGGAGGGATGGCGGGGGGGTGAGCCTCCCTCTCTCCCTCCATCCCTCTCGGGAACGGAAGGGAAGGGGGTTGGGGGTGTGGGGGGGGGTAGACGTGGCAGGGTAAAAAGGAGGACTGCAAATGTGCCTTCCATGTGGCACTGGAGGGGGGTGGGGGGCGAG
>JAODUK010000005.1:945602-956685 GCA_027564635.1 Typhlichthys eigenmanni
CACATGAGAACAGAACAACCCCTCATTCACCTCAACACATGAGAACAGACCAACCCCTCCCTCATATCAACACATGAGAACAAACCAACCCCTCCTTCACCTCAACACATGAGAACAGACCAACCCCTCCCTCATACCAACACATGAGAACAGACCAAGCCCTCCTTCACCTCAACACATGAGAACAGACCAACCCCTCCCTTATATCAACACATGAGAACAGATCAACCCCTCCCTCACCTCAACACATGAGAACAGACCAACCCCTCCCTCATATCAACACATATCAGACAAACCCCTCCCTTACCTCAACACATGAGAACAGACCAACCCCTCCCTTACATAAACACATGAGAACAGACCAACCCTTCCTCACCTAAACACATGAGAACAAACCAACCCCTCCCTCACCTAAACACATAACAGACCAACCCCTCCCTCACCTAAACACATGAGAACAGCTATATACACAGTAGGAAAAAATGTCTTTAAAGTTTAACTCCGCAATTGTTATATGGAAGAGAGATCAGCAAGACTGTGCTCATACACATAAAATGTTGCGATAGGTCTACTACAAAACACACACCAAAGCATAGGGAACTATTAAAACCATGCAAGGTATTGATTAAAACCCACAAAGTCCAATAAAGCCCTCTTAAATTTGATTTCACTCATATCCACGTACATAACATAGTTCTAGACATTGAGGAATCATCTTAAACTAGATAAAAGTGTGACTCGCTCAAAGAAGAGGCCTCTCTTAACTGTTATATTCCATATAAAGCATCTCTGGCACCATGACAATCCTAAAGAATAGCCACAAGCCCGCCTCTTCCAAGCTGGCAAAAATGTATTAGCCTTGTCACCCATCAATCACTGAAATGGATTTCCAACTGCATTTTAAGAGCTAATTTTCCAGTGTTGATAACCAACGGGAAACAGCAGCACTATTATTTATGGATGCTTTCAGTCTCGCTAAGTGCACTTGGATAAACGCACAAAGAAGACCATCGCCGCTGAGATTGTGGTTCAAATATGTATTAAAAACACATCGCTCTTGAGTGAGAGACTCATAAGGCTTCCGTGGTAGCAGATGTAACACCATTGGTCTACAGGGAGTGTGCTCTGTTTGTAAAAGTAGTAAAAAAAATATATATTTTGACAGGAAGGAGTTATTCAAAATAAGAAAGTGCCGATAGAAGAAACAAAGGCATTGAGAAACAGTTTTATAGCAAAATATAACATCTATCTAGAAAGGAGAGAGCTATTTGACAGCCAAGAGAGGCTTGTATGGATTAATGAATGATATATTCCCAGTGTTCAGGGTAGCAGAGATATTTTATTTCTTCATATTAGTTAGACATGGTCTAAGAGGCTACATTATACATTCTACAGCAGACCAACAGCATGCTGTTAACAGATCACGTTAGCTTATTTAAGGCCTGAACTAGCAACTGTCAAACAGCAGGCAAAAGCACCACACACACACACACACACACACACACACGCACACGCGCGCGCACACACACACACACACACACACAAACAAAACATGATTACTGTAGATGGCACATCTCAATCGAGATGTGCAGCCTTGTGTCAATCAAGTCTGACAGCCTTGTGTCTCCAAAATAGAACTGAAATACCGTACGTGTAAGAGTTTGGTCATAGAACAACTGTCATTTATTTGTGTTGTGTGCAACAGATGTTACAGCTAAATCCTATTTACTCACACAGAGACGGTTTTGTTTGAGCCAGTCGAGAGGAAGGAAGTTGACAGGGTGATTCAATAAAACACTATTGTATTCCTCTTAAGCTCCCACTGGTGGCATGAATGAGGGATAATTGTAATAAATACCAGTAATCAGTGACAATTCTATTCAAAGGGTCAGCGACTGGTTTCCATCATGCGCACACACACGCACACGCACGCACATGGACACACACGCACACACACGCACACACACGCACACAGACACACACAGACACACAAGGAGTTCTGTGGTGGTTTCCATGCCATTCCTGTTTGACGGAGACATTGAACACACCACACAGCAACCAGACTTTTCTTTCATCTCCACTTGTCAATCTGGGTATTGTTAATTAGATAAACTAGGGAAACATACAGGATATTGAATGAAGTGAATCCATGACACAGTGTGATTGTTTGCTTGTAAGCATTGTTCGGAAACAAAAACAATTTGATAATACAAATGCACTATACATACAATCACAATATTTGATCATTAAGTCCTAAGCTAACATTTAAAGGGAACACTCATTGATTTGAAACCAGATCAACGGTCAGTTGAAACCTGTGTGAACAAAAACAACATTGCTTTGATCTGAAGCCCATCCCACACCAGTGCTGAATGGCTGCCACTCCTCTCTACTCCCCCCATAGAGGTCTGCCATAGTTTGTGTTTCAAACTGGGGGAGAAATGTTGGGTTCGCTGGAAGGTACAATATGTACACAATTAAATAGTTAATTGTAAAGCATTAAAGGTATAGTCAGTGATTGTAAGACAATACACTTTTTGTCAAATTAACCAAATCTGTCCGCTGTGTGTGCACGCTGAAACAATAAACTGGTGTCTCTACACAGCTCTGGCTCTGAAAATTGGAACACAAACAAAGTGGTGCAGACGGCACCTAACAACACTATTCCAGCCTTGGCAGTACATGTACAATGTGGGGGTTGGAGCTTCTGAGGGAACACCCTATGGCAGTGAATGGTGGTCAAATATCATCACGCTTTCTCCACAATGACTGACTATACGGCATTATAGTACTATTGGTGCAGTTGAGCATAAATAAATAATGCTAGATAAAAATGCCACTTGTGTTTTCTTTCTTTTTATTGCTGAGAAACAGACATTTTGATAGAATGAAAGAGGAGTTCTACTATGGCACAGAGCTTCTGAGAGCACCCTATGGCTTTGAAGGGAGATGTGTTATTGTTTTGATCCATATCAACCACTTCTCCAGAATGACTTTAAATGACATTGTCTCTTTAAAAGAGACACATTTATAAAAAGATGAATCAAAGAGCCAAATGTGAAAATACCGTCTGTCTGTCAACCGGTGCATATGTTTGGAAAAACACTTTTTTTCCCACAACATACTACAGCAACATAAAGGCAAAAAACCCTGCACATCAAAAAGTGGTGACTGGCAAGCACATGGCCACAAACATTTCTCAGCCCCATATTTTCATGCGAACTATAAATAGCGAGAAAGAAAATATTGGTTGCGATTGCTGCTAAAAGCGCATCTCAAGTTTGATCACTTATCTGTTGAAGGCCAAGTGTTAAGCGACACGAGGGCGAGCATCATGATCACATTATCGCTCAAGGCTAGGGAAAGCACACGCCACTTGCATCTGCTCAACGTTTCCCATTTCTGATCATCGCTGAAGACACGGCCATTGCTGTGGCTGTGTGACTGCTGAGCTATGCAATCCAAATGCTTCCAGATAAAGGAACGGCCAGAAGACACTCTGAGCACTATTGGACCAAGACGAAAGGAGAAGACAACATCCACAAGATTAACTCCAGGTCATGTGGTGTAATGGAGACAGACGTAGACCGTCTTATGAGGCATGGGAAGCGGAAAACTGCGGGTGAACTCCTCTGGCTTGCCAGCTCTGTGGATCCCCATCTTTCATCAGACACGGCGATGCCCGGCTCAATTTCACCCTTTGCTGCAAATTGATGATTGTGTAAATGGGCCTCCTTCCAGAGATAATTAACATAGTGTGCAAGGTTAAGTGTGCCCCAAGGGGAAAGGAGACCTTGAACAAATGTGAGCAGAGAGTAAAAGCAGCTTATGTTTCATGATGTTTAAATACGACCTTCAGCAACATCGTTGGGGTAAAAATACTGTAGGTACATTTTTCAGTTGTGTCTGGTATAAACTTGTTGAAAAAATGTTCTCGGTCTGTCGTGTTACAAAATCGTTGGTTTTAAAAGCAGGGTGAATGCCCCTCCCAAACATTTTGTAGCCTAGTTGCTTTTCAACAGATCAACAGTAAGCTGGGGATGAAACGTGTGGTTCTGGAGGTTCTGGTTTAAGTCTGGTTTAAGTCTGGTTTAACTTATTAAACCAGACTTAATATAATTATATTGTTATGTTTTGGAATGCTAATGTCTGCAAAGGATTATACAGTAATAATGGTACAGTAGGTCAACTAAGGCAGAATTGAGGAGGTCATGTAATTCACTGCAGGTACATTATAAGACTGGAATATATCGGACTGTCACAATGGAGCCAGCTGGAGACCTTGGTCCTCAAAGAGGTCCCCTGACCTGAAGCCTGTGGGTCCTTCCAGGAAGATATGCCTTTGTTCTATGGACTTTTATTAGAAGGGCTAACCCTTCCAGCAGAACACACAGACCACAAGCAGAAAAAAGAAGTCCATCATAAAGTTATTATCCACAGGCAGATTGCTACCATTTATCACACGGCAGCGATGAAACTCAGTGTTAGTCAAGGGAAACGCCCGTTACACCGCGCTCACCCGTAGCAGATCAATATGAGCCGCCATTTTCCTTTTTCTCCTCTGCTACAAAAAAGTAATTATACAGGAGGAACGTTGACAATCAATAGATCAGTCAGGATAGGTTAAGGTCTGCTGGAGGGCTGGGGGGGGGCAGTCTTGTGTCAGCTGTCAGTGATGCTGCTGATGTCAACACCAACAAAGAACAAAGAGAGGTCTGTCTCCTCCAGGCCCTTCCACATTTCCACTACGGTGGCTGTGTCAGGACAATTAGTACCTATAAGGAGTGCTGGCAAAGATACAGAAGAGGAATGGCACAAGGACATCACAACCATCTCAGAAGGCAGACACCTTACGGAGTATGATGCTTATACCTGTAGGTACCCATACATCCACACATATGTCCACAAAGGTATGGGTGCTGCTGCATGGAGACAGGAGGAGAGGAGCGTGTGTGTGTGTGTGTGTGTGTGTGTGTGTGGGGGGGGGGGGGTCGGTATTAAGGCCACGGAGGAGCATGAATCAGCTCTCAGAGTTTCAAAGCAAGAGAACAATGTTTTTGTAATGCTGGCCAATGCCAACCACATTGGTACTTGCTGTCACATTAAGGAGTCCTTTAAAGGTATAGTCAGCGATTGAAAGCTAATAGACTTTTTGTCTATCCAATGTGGGAGGCGGAGTTTCTGAGGGAACACCCTGTTGAATGGAGTTCAAATATCAACACGTTTTCTCCACAATAAAATCTCAAATGAATAAATGAAATAAAATGCTAGTATACGTGTTCTTTTCGTTGTTGAGGAGCAAACATTTCGATAGGATTAAAGAATTATTCTACGATCGAGTCACTGCAGAGGAGGCGGGCATTATCCTTCGATGGATTCATCAGCCCGGCCTTGACATCTCCTTTCACTTCAGACGAGCCTGAACTTTATAATCCACTGGCAGGGTTCAGAGGTCAACAGCAGAGGGGAGCAAAGGGCTGGGAAAATCACTCTCTCGCTGGAAAAAAGTCTGACATCCAATTTTCAACTTGATTTATCAGTGTAAAGCTAAAATTGATAGTGTGTCATTACTGGGCAGAGAGCTGCCTTGGAAGGCTGTATCAAAGCCCCCTCGTTTTGATTTAGCGTGCTGGATCAATACAACCCTATACTGTTTCAATTTGAGGAGTATTGATTTTCCTATGGCGACTCAATACGGGGGGACATTCATCATAAGGCAAGCATAGAGTGTGATCTAACAGGCCTCTGTGGGCTGGGACATGGCTGCCTTCTTCAGCCAGATCATGTGACGGCACAGCAACTGCATCCGAGTCTTAACCAGAATATCCCCTTTGTCAATTGGCTATTTTATGCTTAAAACAGACGTGCGTTTTGGAGGAGGGGGTGTGTGGGGGGATTTGCCACAGCTGCCAATGACCTGCAGACCTATCAGGACAGTGGTCTGTGGTCTGATATAACAGTTTTTGCTTTCTATTTTGGAATATTTAAATTTATAGTGTATATACATTACATAGGCCTACAGTATACCCATTGTATGCTTTCTATCTGAGCAACATAAAAGGTACAATGCTCAATTTGTGTCTGTATCACCCATAACACATATAAAGCTGCTGACACTCATCTCTACTCCTCCCCCATACACTGTCTTCAACCCCTCTTCCCACGGCACAGCCACCCTCTCCTTCAGACAGCTGCTAGCAGCTAAACTGCAACCGTGGAGTGGACCTTCAATGTTTTGCCACCGACATCGGTGAAATACCCTTATTTCTTTCAACAAAAAATTTTCTTTTAGCAAATATATTGAATAAAAGGGGAGGTTAAAATTTTAAATCAGAACTGAAAGCAATTTTGGTGTGTTCCTGCCTAAGATTAATTTGTTTATAATGGACTATATTGAAAATGAATCAATCAGTACATAGCGTGTCTACATGGAATGTAGAAAAATACATTCTGTGGGTGTGTGGAAACAAATAAACAACGCAAACAAACGCTAAAACACCCCCTCCACACACACACACACAGCAGTCACAAATAACAGACAGCCACCTCAAAATGCTGGGGGGCTTAATATTTTACAAGAGCAGCATAAATGGGAAAGTTAATGTAGCATTGAATAAGACTAAGCTGCTGAACTGCAACACTGCCTTAAGCTTGTGAGCATATTGCATAATTTTTCTTCGCCAGCAGGTTACCATTAAATTTGAATTTGTTGGAAGTTTTGCCGTATCATTTACAATGCACCCACTCTCAATAACCTTTTGTTTCAATGCAAATGCTATGCCTCTGGGAAGGTTCCCATAAATATTTGAAAAAGGGCCCAGAATTCAATACAGCGCATTTTGTCATGGGTGAGGTTGAGTCGCTTTCATAAAAATCTTTACCTGAACACAGTATATTCTCAGACATATGTAATGTATTGTATAAAATCAATAAAATATTAGATTAAACTTCTATGAAATTGTATTGCAATTATGTGGATAACACAATATAGCTCTGGCTGCCCTTCAGCAACAACAACATGTTCACTACAAGCAAACTGAATGACTGTAAATTACAAATGAATGCAACTATTCCAGCTATTCACAATATCATCTTATTTAACTACTTTGTTATTTTTACTAACTCAACATTACTAAACACAGCAAAACATCTGCACAATATTTACAAGCAGAACATAATTCACATAAAATATAAAGATGTGGGTTCAGCAAAAAGCCCAAATTTGTTTTAACAAATTGGCAGGAATTATTTCTATTAGCGTGGCAATTGTAGAAACCTGGATTTCCTCGCCTAAGCCAGAAATAGGTTTACAGCCAAATTGAAATACTTCATAAAATTATTATTTAAAAAAATGTTATAATTGAAATGATTTGTCTACACACTACAGTACATTGCTTCGGTGGATCACATTTTGATAAAGAAACATTGATTTCCAAAGGAGAATACACACTTTAATGTAGTACTGGTACATCACATAGTACAAGCTCTAGATTTTAGTACAACCCCAGATCCATGCGTGTGTGTGTGTGTGTGTGTGTGTGTGCGTGCGTGCGTGCGTGCGTGCGTGTTCTCCTGTTGTCGAGCGGGAAAGAGGGCAGTTATTTTAACAGGACTCCTGGGTAAGGCACCAAACCAGCAACCAGGTGCTCCGATGCGTGACTGAGAGGACCACAGAATGCCTAGACAACACCCCCCTCCCCCCCAAACACACACACACGCACACTCTGTTCTGTACTGTCGGACGGCCAACCAATCAGCCGTCCCTGTGGGATGAAGCCATTCCGAACTGTAATTGCGTTTGTTGACCTGACTGCTGACCCTATTGGATCCTGGGGAAATGCCATTAAGCGGTGGTCCTGTCCCATCACTGCCCACTGAGGGAGCACAGGTATGACTCCCATCCCCTGTAGTGTGGCCTGGCCCCTGGCTGTGTGCTCTCACCTCTGGGCTTGGCTGCCCCAAGCACCCTGCTTGTTGGTGAGGATGTTAACCATCTTCTGCTTCAGCTGGCTGGCCGTCACGTGATCCCTGTGCTTAGCGGCAACCATCAGGTGGTCACACATCTTTTCTTCTCCTCGCCGGTCCACGGCATACTGGACACAGCTGGACTGGTGTTGGAAATAGGCAAAACCAAAGGGAAGGGAAGTCAACTGCTGAACACACTGTAGAAGATGAATCCAATGATACTGAGAAATGATTGCACTCTTTCATTACTTACTGTAGCTGGACAGAAAATAATACACTGGATCACAGCACAGTATACAGTATGGTCACTATGAAACAGTTTTATGTTTCATTAAACACAAGGTATTAGTGCCCTAAACTTTTAACTTTTCACCCCCGCACAGTGGAGAGATTCACTTCTACTCCCACAGAAATATCTACAGTAGTAAATCATGGTGAGCACATTAGGAATGTTTATAATACTCAACCAAAATCAAAACACCTATCCTTTCAATGCCATAGGGTACTCCCTCAGAAGCTCCAACCCCCAAATTGTAAAAGCATTGCTGGTATAGTGTTGTGTGTGTGGTCTGACTCTTTCTGCACCACTTTGTTTGTGCTCCTTTTTATAGAGCCAGGGCTGTGTAGAAACACCAGATCATTTTTTCTCATAAAGCACATGCAGCTAGCAGACCCTGACATATTCCCTGAATTTGACAAAAAGTGTATTAGCTTACATTTGCTGCCACTACCTTTAACTAAACAACTACGTCGTGTGCTCCAGACAAATACAACCGAATACCCCCACCCCCCACTAATATATAATACTAATCATTTATCTTTACTCTAGATTGAGTGTTGAGTTAATATAGCAAAATAAAGATTTCACTGTTGTGAGGCATTGAACAAATGTCCATGTAGAATGACAATAATTAATCTAAACACGCTATCGACAGCATGGGTAAACACTATTATAAATACATAAATTATTCAGTTATTCATTATTCATTTGCCAATTAGTTATAACAATTATTTCCAATTGAGAAAAAAACTACAATTCCCCAGATATACATTAGATTATTGATATATTTGTCTTCAGAACTGCAAATTTAGAAATCAAGGCTTTCAAAAATGGACAATACACTCAATAATTATTTTATTACTGCAAGATTTAAAAAAACAAATAGCCATTAATTTCTATGGCATTTTACTTATTTTTTTAAGATTGTAGCTTTAGGCAGATGGAAAGGCAATAAAATAATATTTAACAGAAAGACTATGTAAGTGGTGCAGGTTGCTAAAAGCAACCTCAAGAAACGCATCTGATTTCATCCTTGTTGCTAAAACAAGATTGCCTTCCTGGCTGCCCTAAGGGGATCTCTTGCTAATATTCAAAATCTAATTTACTATCAGAAGCTGGAAGCTAATTTAATTTCCTGCCTTAAATTTGAATTCTGTCAGCTATTATAGCACAACATATTCTTCATATGGGGTATAACTCAATCTCTGCATGTCATCTCACATTACCAATGTTATTCTCTGACAAATATCAAACGTTATTTATCATTTTAAAGCATATGAAGCTTGGCCCTGCCACCAACCTAATTGTGAAACTGTCTCATCTGCCTCCTGAATCTTCAAGAGTGGGTAATAAAGGTTTGTCAGAGCTAGATGAGAAGTGTTGTCAGATGACAGGGATGAAGCCAGGTATACTTCTTCTGCTGCTCTTCACATCGCGTACCAAGGTGTCTCCTGTGGTTTATCTAGCAGGTCAAGGAGCCCCAACAACAGTATATAAAGCAGCTGTTTGAGCACGGCTGCATCTCACAGATAAGAAACTCATCACTCACCACATGTATGGGCAGCTTACAGGAGTGACTGAAGTACGTATTTGTGTGTTTGTGTTTGCCAGAATATGTTTGGGTCTGTGTGAAGTATGATGTTTACAGTGACAGTGTGTATTTGTAGCCTATACTGTATGACATGCCAGGAATGACATACACGTCTACCTAGCCTTGAATACACTAAAATATTATCATATCAAATTAAAACATTATCAAAATAGCTTTAGTCTTAGATTACTTCTCATAAATACATAATATATGTAAATAAACGTTGCCTTTCATGTTTTTGCTAACGTACTTGTATGTATGCATAGCATGAATCACTCGCTAAGGTTTTCTAATTAGTCTAACCTGAATTACTTTGGAAGTAGGGGGAACTCAGATTAAATTCACATTCACAGTACTGGAAATTGAACCAGATACCCTTTTGCTACGTGTTAACCACCCTGCAAACATGCACACGTGTCTTACTATGGCAGCATTCATTTACCAAATGAATATTTCTGTCATGTTGGTTTATTGTTATTAAATGAAAGGTACTGTAGGACCAAAAATCCTCGAGAACACTGGCTAATTTCTAACTCAAATCTAAACAAAAACCCCTCCATTTAAAGCCATAGGTTGCTCCCTCAGAAGCTCCGCCCCACATATTGGAAACAAATGGCACAGGCTGGGATATTGTTGATGTGAGCAGTGTTTGCCACTTTCTTTGTGTTCTTATTTATGGATCCATGGCTGTTTCAAATATTTGACGCACGCACAACCCATGGAGGTATGATATTAGCCATTTCTTTAATAGTGCGTCAAACATATTATTATATTATAAACATATTATTATATTACAACATGTTGAGAATGGCAAACTAACAGAATACAAACAGACAGATTAGTGAATTTGATAAAAGTGTATTATCTTACAATCACCGATTACACGTTTAAAAAGGTTTAATAATATAAGAGTAGATGCCCAAATAAGATTACTTTAATACCTTGTAGAATGTGTTTTTATCTTACAAAGACTTTTTGTTAATTTGCACAGTGAAACAATTGGCCTACTCTAGTTTACCGAACCAGATCTAAGTTTACTGAAGTACAATTGTGGTGCTTTTATTAATGGTGGTGTTTAATTAGGGTATGTACAGTATGTATGTATGGAACAGGGCATTGTTATTTAAATAAATTTTTTATTTGGGGGCTTCAATTCTGCATGCGTGTGTATAGGGGTGCACGATATTGATCAAATGTGATATTGCGATATTGATCATGAAAATTGCAATATCGGTATTAATTTCGAT
>JAODUK010000005.1:961694-979960 GCA_027564635.1 Typhlichthys eigenmanni
GACAACACAGCCCTCAGGTTCATAGGGGCACCCAAACCTCTCCACCACGATAAGGTGATGGTTCCCGGAGAGGTGTACTGGGTCGGTGATATCTGCAGATAGTGTGTATTCAGGATATTAATTTGTGTATATAACAAATGGAGTTAATCAAGGATTCCCTCAGAAGCTGTAATTAGGACATTAAAGCAATGCAAAACAGCCGGCCCACGCTCACTCCCTGTGAAGTACCTGTTTTATGAACTTGGCTACATAACAACCTTGGAGCTTTGTTGGAGATACGTGGGCAATATCATGATAGATTGCATGTCTGCACTTTGAAATGAGAGGAAAACAAGGCATCACTTAGTGATCTATAATGACATGTCTGATGGCCTTGTTTAAACATTTGTCGGCAATGTGCCATTCAATGACAGAAGGCCTTGCTGTGTCTTATTGCCATGTAAACCATGAAACATGTTCTTCCTGCTTAGGGAAGCATTCTACGACTGCACACGGGTGGCATCAATGAAACAATGCATACGGTATATCTTCCTTCATCATGCTTGCTACTGCTGACCTACATACTCTATAAGCATGTGGGACCACTAGTCAAATGTGAATTAGCTAACATGGTCTGACTGGCAGCAATGTACTAATGTATACATAGTCATTTAAATATAATAATAATAATAATAATAATAATAATAAACTTTATTTGTATCACCTTTCATACACAATGTGCAACTCAATGTGCTTTACAGTTTATAACATTTGAACAAAGGATGAAGGAAACAAATGAAATTAAACAAAAATAAATGAGAAACAACGGAAAACTAGGTAAAAGTCATGAAAATAATAAAAACCATTATTGTATATACCACCCCCTCCAACTTTAACTCAGGCGTTTCATAATAAAATACTGTAAATGTCAATTTTGAAAGTATTTATTATTGAGTAATCCAATAGTCATTAATTTGTTCAAAAATGCCTTTGCGGTTCCATTAATTAGTAGTGACACATTGAAATGTTAGCCAGAGGTAGGGTTGCTACCTTCCATGCAAAAATATCTAGGATGCACCACCCCTCCACACCCCCCTTCCTTCCCGGACCAAGAGAGGCCAAGTGGTTGGCACCAGTGGTATTGAATTATAACTTGAATTTGGTTTTTCTAGAAAGCATTTAGATTTGTACTTAATCACTTAAAGGCAGGTTTAGTTATTCTCAAGAACACTTGCTTCTAGCTCAAATCAAAACAATATCATTCAAGTTACGAAGTAGGGCTGTGTAAGAAGTACTGGATTATTTTTTTCCCACACAGAACGGTAAGATATAATTTGACATGTCAGAGGAATTGTTGTCACAAGTCCATCTGGGGAGCCATATATTAAAACTGTTTGTGAATGACAAACTTAAAAAAAAAAACTTGGCAGTTGATTGGATGAATCATCTGGTCATTTCCGCTGTTGGCACACCTAAACCACGCCCGTTTAGCTATAAACATGACGCTGATTGGAAAGTTCAATTGCTACTCGGACACATTCAAAATGATTCCTAGGCTTTCCAGACTGATTATGATGGCAAAATTAAACTGAAGCTTAGGTAAAATAGTGAAATGTGAGGAGATATTTGGTGAATTTGACAAAAAGTGTATTAGCTTTAGCTGCTGGCCATGTACTATACTGGACACTTATGTTGGACACTTATATTGGAAACGTGAAAGCTATTCTGGCATCAACAATGATATAGCCTATAAATTCATCACAGGACTCTTACTATTTCTTGTGTTTTAGTATGCACACTATTGTTCATGGGACGTTTATGAAAATACGGGACAAATCACATCCGTATTAATATTATTTTGTTATTATAATGTTATTTATACTTTGTTAAATTCACCAAATATCTCCTTTCATTTTGCTATCTTACAGTTCTCTGTGCATGTTGAAAAAATAATCTGATACTTCTACACAGCCCTTGCTCTGTAAATAGGAACATAAACAAATTGGCGAACACTGCTCTCAACAATAAAGTCGTAGTACTACGCTTTGCTTCACAATGTGTTTCAATGTGTGAGGTGGCGCTGCGGAGGGATATTGTTTTGGTTTGAGCTCGAAATTAGCAAGCGTTCTCAAGAATAACTAACCGTTTAAAGGGGATGTTGTAGGCTGCAACAGGGGTAAGGCCAGGGGTGTTTCTGATAGAAATCAGTGGAAAAGAATACAATTTTAGAAGCATTTAAAAATTTCAACCGTCACTCTCAGGTACATTTATGTTTTATGCATGTACCGTCACTTTTTCGTGGCAGTACATGCCTATTTTTAGCAGGTTCTCCACAGTTGTGAGAAAAATGCTTGAGAAGAATTTTGTAGTGGTGGCTAACAGATTAACAGCACTACTCAGAGTACCACCACAGGTACTGTCTGATAAGTAGCCCCCTAAAAAGAAAAAAAGGATTTATTGAATCAGTAATGTTAAATAGTAAGTGTGTGCTTTGCTTTTATTAATTATTAAATATTAACAATAAAATCTAAAAATGTATAAATAACTATCAGTTTAAAACCTTATAAATGATCAGATTTCATTATAACCACAATACAAACCAAATTATTATTTCCTATTGCCACAAAGCTATTATTATCTTTGTGGTTGCGTGCACATACTGTAGTTCAAACGCGTTGCTTTCCTGTCAGAATAACCAAGCAGATTGTTAAGAAAAAATAATAATTCACATTGCTGTTATTTGCATGGGATTATATCACGTGCACAATTACACTGTTGATTTGCGGCTGCATAAGGATTTAAAAGGTTGCCTCATATGGCGCCAGGCTTACTCAGCCTGCTGATTAACAATGCTGTAATGAGCTGATGATATCGGAGGTTTCATGTTGTTTCTCATGTGCTCCCAGAGCTGAATACATTTTTTTTAAATGTGAATTTCGAGACGGCGTAATAGCCTCAACCCATGACACAAAATCTGCTTACACGTTGTCGCTTGAACAGGGAGGAAGCAGGGTCCTGAGGAGAAAGACCCCACCAGAGCGCCCCTCGCTCTCTCTTTCTCTGACGCCCTCCTCTCTCCACCCCTCTCCCTCTATCTGGTGCAGTGGCAGGGCTTATGGTGTCTCCAGTGCCCCCCGTCCCACTTTAAAGAGCCACTTTACATGTGGGGCTGTTATGATCAGAGAGAGAGCGTTAGGAGCTGTCACTGACCCCTCTCACAAACCCTCCATGCCCTATTGTTTGTTATTTCACACTAACGGACAACCCTAACCCCCACCAAACACACACCTGAAACCTCCACTCTCTCTCTCTCTCTTTCTCTCTCTCTCTCTCTCTCTATCTCTCTCTCTCTGTGCACTGTGGGGTGGCACAGTACATCTCTCCTCCTCTCCACGGTGTATTCCGCTCCGAGCCAAAACGCAGACGGAGAAATGAAGCGAGGGGTGAGGAGGGGTAGGGGAGAGTAATTCGGCGTCCCCAAGCGGCAAAGAGCAGGCGAGGCAGAGCCAGTGAGCGGGAGAGAGAGAGCAAGCGAGGAAACGCACGTGCGCGCCTGTGTGTGAGCCAGCCACAGCTATAGGCTGTGCCTCCGCGCGGCACGCGCACAACTCACCGCTGGGCTCGGCAACCTTTCCCCGGCGCGCTCCGAGCAGAGGCAGGAGAGGAGAGGACATCTCAGCCACGAGACCCCGTGAGAGCAGCAGTGGTGCCCAGCCAGCGTGGTGGTGACACTGGGGAGGGAGAGGGAGAGAGGGGGGCCGGGGTGCGCCATGGCAGGAACGGACCCACTGCTGACTCCAGCGTGACTGATGATGACAGCCCACGCGTGGGTTGCCATGCGCCGCAGCCGTAGCCGCGCCACTCCGGCGGGGAGCATAGCCACGTGAGAGAGAGAGTGAGACTCGGTCGTCGCCCCCGGCAACTCTCATTTGGACATGTCTCGCAGGGCAAAGACCGGATGCTTTTTTCCCGTGCCTGAACTTGTTTTGTTTCTTTTGGCGCTGTCCGGCTGTCTCCAGCTCAGCTGCCAAGCCAGGACTAAAGGCAGATGGAACAAGGGGGGTAAGTGAGGATAGCCACTGTTGACACTGTGTGTGTGTGTGTGTTTTGGTCCAGTGTTCAGTCTAAGGTGAAGGTCATGAGTTCCTTAAGTGAGATGTTTGCTGCTGGAAAAGCGAATGTACACTTTGTAGAGGTGGATGTCATCTCAAATGATGTCCTTGCATGGAAACGGTCACATATGCCTGTACACATGATCACACATCGCATTTGGAGCTGTCTTGCACACACATCCACACAACTAATACACATCTTAATAATAATTATCATCATCATGTCTGGTTATATGTACACTTGTTGTGTTCCCTTGACAGAATAGTGTCTGTATGATTGAGACGCTTGTCTTAATTCTTGTTTTGTTGATGAGAACTTGCTATACCGTAACTAGCGCTGTAACTTGACTGTAAAATACATGTGTGACTATCCGTAGTGTACATGGTTCCTTGGTTACACAAACACCGGTCTCCTACTACTAAGGATGGGGGAGCTTGGCGAAGGATCAGGGTGGCCGAACCTGGCACCCACGTCTCAAGGGGTGTCATATAATGTTAAACACCCAGCTCAGCAGTCAGAGAGATGTTAATAATGCATCTTAACCATCCCTTCCTTTCTCTTGTAGTATTTAATCCCCTTTGTGGGGATTAAAGGAGGCGCTAGTCTTGGTGCGAGGCTCCAGTTGAGTGAGCCGAGAGATGCTTCCCGCCGCCCGTGAGCTTTAATGCCCGCGATGCAGTTGATGATTCCTTCGCCACTTTTATGTCTTTGCTTTGCTTTTATTCGTACGTCGCTCAGCGTGCACGTCACGGTTGTGCCTGGCTGCTGCCGTGTACCGCATGCACGCACACACACGGGCGCAGACATGAGCACGGGCACACACACACATTAATGCCCTGGTTTATAAGTGAGTGACTTGACTGTGCTGTTATGTTGGATGCACGGTTAATTCAGTTAACATGCTGTAGTACTGGCAGTAGTATCGATGCTTTTTATACTACAATTTCTTTCTTTCTTTCTTGTAAGTTTAGTATTTGTGTGTTTGTGTTTTTATTATTATTGTGATTTTATTAGAACAGGACAAACACTTTTAAATTAATGCATCTGCCTGCCTTTAATAAGTACTTGACTAACTTTTTGTTGATGCTATTTTGTGGGTTCATGCAGCTCTACGGCAACTTTCCATAGACGGTATATTCTTCAATGTTATAAATCAGCCGTCTGTATTCCATCAGGAAAATGAGATAGTATCATGCCAATGTCGACTGACCTATGGAAAGATTTGAGGGCAGTGACATGACCTCCCCTCGTGTAATTAGGTCCAGTCCTGGAACCATATTGGTGTACATGTGAGCCAATCATGCTCTCCCTTGCAGCCTTGCATTCTGAATTGGTCTTATGTGCAGGAAACCAACATTTATGGAACATTACCTGACTACTTTCAACTTCATTTGCATGTTAAATGTCCAGTACAGGTATTGGATTTCTCTTAGCAATACTGCTTGCACTAAAGCAACTTATGTGGCCCGCATTTTAACGTAATTTCACCCAATGCATCTGTCATTAGTCATTACCAACTTCAGAGTGAACTAAATCATTATTATTTGTGCCTACTGCTGCTGTTTTAACAGTAGAGTAAACACCAACATCCTGCAATGGCTTTAGGCCATTCCATGAACTCTGTATAGTTGTTCAACTATATTATACATTAATATCTACAGTAATTAATCAAAACAGAAAGGGCAGAAAAATAAAGTTTTGAGCGACAGTATTGTTGACTCACATAGTGCACAGTGTATGTCTTCTAGGCCTATAATATTCACATTATATGCTGTAGTTAAGAATATTAAGCGATTGCAAGCTAATACACATTATGTCAAATTCACCAAATATCTCCTCGCTGTCCGTAAGCTCATTGTTCTCTGTGCTCACTGAAAAAATATTGAACTTCTAAACACCCCTGGTTCCGTAAATAGGGACACAAAAAAGTACATGGTGCAGACCGTACATAACAACAATATCCTGGTGTTTGCAATGTGTTTCCAGTGTGTGGGGCGGGGCTTCTTAGGAAGAACCCTATGGCATTCAAGGGTGATTTTGTTTTGATTGAGCTCAGACATTAACATGCTTTCTCCAGAGTGGCTGACTATATTTTACCTTTAATATTCACATAATATTAAACGTGGAACAAAATAGTTGCAAATTATGACTAAATGGTCACACTCTGGAGCACTGAAATATCAACCATCCTTTTCCAGAATCCATGACACCACTTTTAGTCATCTACAAGAAAATCTAAAATGTATGTGGTAGAAAGAAAAAGAAAAAAAGAATAAATAAAATAAACTAAATTAAGAAACTTTAAAGGAGCATAAGAAATGTGACTAACACATTCTAAACAACAACATGGTTTCAAAGAACCCACTGTAGTGTAAACCACCATTATGGCATGTTTAATAGGCCCCCTGCTCGTGCTTACCTGACTGATACAACACCAGCTGTGTTGCAGCAACAAGAAGAAGCACAGTCATATACAGTACAGTGCTGTTCAATATCGTCTTCACTGCTGCTTCACATATTTGAAACCCCCTTCTTGCCCAAATTATGCTAACTTGTATTTTGATTGGGAGTAATGGCAAAGAGGCAACATCTGTAAAACATATGTTGGATGGAATCACAGCACTTGTTTGTGACATTTGTTTAGGTGATGCATCATGTGGCTGATAAAAATAATGAAATATCAAGAAATAATTAAACATATCCCTGTGCTTCTGTACAACAATACCTGGTAAAGTGCACATTTAAGTATATGTATGATCTTATATCTTGCCAATCCTTAGCGGCAAACTCACAACATCCAGGATCCTCAGATTCGAAGCAAACCCTATGATTCCCTATGCATGAAGGGTAACAGCCTTGGATACAAAACATTGCTTTGCCTTCATATTCCCATAACTCCCTACAGAGAGGGTTTCAACAACACCCAGCACACCAGCGAGATCGGCAAGGGGCTGAAGTCAAACAGGCAACTGGATAGGCTCTGAGAATAATACAATAAAGAGTGAGGGCAAAAGACCGACCTAGGCAAAGGAAAAACATTGGTGTGCTTTCTTAAACTTAAGCTAGTTGGCTTCTAAACAGGGTAATTTGTCCTGCAGGCTGCAACCGCTAACCTATGAAGAGGGGTCATCTAAAATATAAGTAAAGACTAGTGACCTGTTTCAGTCATGCAAATGCCAATCGCTGTCATAGATCTCCCTGGACTGAGGCTGGGGAAATCAAATTGAACAAGTTTCAGGACAGTAGGAATGAATATTACCACTTACTAGACACATTGTGTTGTGTACTCTACCACTAGCTTGCTTGTTCTGTTGCCCTAATTATGCATATCTTATATAAATATATATAAATTATATACATGTCCTCTCTTAATGTATACCTAGCCAAGGCTCATACATGTACTAGGTGTAAAATATAATTTATACAAGACAAAATAACTTTGTTGGTCTAGCAAACATACATAGTCCTACATAAATCATTATCACTAACCTGACTAACATGCTGTTTGGGTTAATCTACAGTAATGATTTTCTTCCATTATATTTTAAAATGCATATTTTAACAACCTTCTTAAAAAATACTGTCAGCACATTGTTATGCATTTTATTATTAGCATGGTAGCATGTTTTACATATTAGACAGTCTACAATTAGAGTAAATAGAAATACTTAGTTTACTATACCTATAGGGTGGTTTAATCAGTTGCCCCGGGCAACAACATCCAGCAAAATAAGTGAAAAGGAAACAACATGACAGAAGGAATTAAATCACTGTCATTACATTCAATTAGGATGTTTTGACTTGGGCCTTAGGGCAACAAACATACTGAATGCTGAATGCCATCATACAGCAAGAGAGAAAAAGCTCTAACGTTTAATTCAGTGATGTTTTGTGGACATAGTTCATTGTCTTAATATAAGACAATGAACTATGAGGTCGCAGAACTGCCATCGTTTTGCTGAAACTGTGGAGACAAAAATGCAAAAACATAGGTTATAAACAAACACTTTATAATATGTACATTTATAAGGAATTAAATCTTAGTCATAATGAAAATGTGATAAAAGCCAGAAATAAGCTTACTGTTACAGATCTGATTTGAATGTAATATGTTTTGCCATGTCATAGTAAGACAACTACATGAATCTGCCATGTGCAGTATTTACCTTGGTATACTGTATGTCCTCCAACACATTTATGATCATCAAATATCCAAAACACTGAAAATGCTAATTCACCTAACAAAAACAAAACATTGGACATGCAGATATATTTGAGAATAACTTGTAACTGAATGCATCATTTAGTTTTATGGTAAACAAATGAAGCTCTTGTAATGGCATTGACATTAATGGGAGACAGGGCCAACTGTGCAGTGTCTTCAGTGGATTTAACCAAGATAAAAACATCTTTGTTATGCATCTTGGCAGACATCTCTCTCTACCAATGTCACAGGTTGCATATATTGTTGCTAAATCATTTCTCTTATACCACTTGGAAGCATGGCCTTGAGTGTATTTTGCATTTATTTAAAAAAATAATTACTTATTTTTTCTGTTTATTTATCAATTAGTGTAACATTAACACACATTTAAAATAAACATTTTATTTTTTTTCCTTTTGCAAAGTGGTGTAAGAATGACTCTTGCAATGTGAATTTGGCACGTTTAGATTAATGTTGTTGACTTGAGCTTCTGGCCAGTGCTTCAATTGTGGACACATGCTTGTGTCCACATGCTGCCCGTATACAGTATGTCTTACTTTCAGTGTTTGATAGGTCTGTAAGCATGTTTGCCTGTTTGTTGCAGTATCATTATTGACCAAACTCTGTGAGTGCAAGCAGCTTTACCCAGACATGCCCCTTAGGCTCACAACTTGTATCAAATGTTCATAAAAGCCTGCTAGGGCTGACCTGAATATAATTTTTTGAGATTACTTTGGTAGTAACTAATAACGAATACCCTAAGCTTCCGGAAAGCGGGTGACATGATGCCGACTTTCAGGATATATACGGCTACTTAGAAATGTGTATACTGTAAATGTTATTTTTGGAAAGCTAAGATTCTTGTGAATCGATTGATATAAACTATTTCAAGATACTATCGCAACACCATGTACAATCAACGCTTTTGTCAGACCACCAACATAACCGTAGATAGCCAGATGGCTTCAGCCTCAATAACCCTATTAAGATTATTATTAAAACAATGTATCAATATGATGATAATGTTGTTGTTGTTGTATAAATCAAGGCTGTTTCATATACCTTTTTGTATTACATTTAGAGTAGATACATTAATTTGTAACAGTTTCAATTGCCAACAGTTTCATGGCAAACCAAATATCAGTTAACTGCAATGAAATGCCCTGTTTCACTTCAACCATTATAACACCCCCTGCCTCCCTGTCCCCACCCACCTAACGACCCTCCATCCAATTTCCATGCAGTACAAGCTAATGGCTACATTCCAGTCACACATTCTCTAATGAAGCCGTGGAAATTACACCTAACAATAACAGTGTTTTATGGGTGAGTTTTGGACTGTAAATATGACAAGTTATATTGATGGATAGAAAGGGGGTAGATATTACTGCACACAACCCCTTGCACTCCGTTCCTTCCTGGCATGTCTTAGCTAGCCGCTGAGAGCTCATTTTTAATGCAAGCACACACTGCCCACATCCATCAGTGTCTGAGCGAGGGAGACTTTCTCTTCGTCTCTCAATTTCTCATTCAATAATTTCTCATTCACATTGATGATTGTGGCGTTGATGTTAATGTTGCTAACAGCAGAGTTCAGCTCCTGTTGCTACGAATTTGTACTCAAATGACTTCTGCACAAGAATCTAGAGCCGCCTCTGCCGGTAGTACTTTAGGACGAAGTTTATGTTGCACTCTGTTGAATATATACGGTGTAAAGCTGCTTTTCAGCTTACAGTCCAAGGCCATTGTTGTTGAGTGAAACACCCCCCGACTTATGGAGTCTCTTTCTTATATTGTATGTGTCTGCTGTTGCCAGGAAGATGACACTGTCATGGTCAAAAACGGCAATCCTTCAAATTGTATCTCAGTTGACAGCACAATATCTCAGCACGCTTTTAATGTTATCTATGATTCTCTATCATCACTCTAACTCTTTCTGTATACCTCTACCTCTCTTTGCTCTCTGCAATAAAACTTTAAAGAGATAAGACCTTTTTTTTCCATTTCAGGGTCACCATTAGCCTGAATAATGCATTGGCAAGGGAAGAGCGGTTTGAGTTCCATGGCGGATAGAAGCCCAGCCTTCAATTAAATTATACATCATTATCACAGCTGGCAAGCCTTGTGCGTCCGTACCCGCTCTCTAACTGCTCTAAATGTTCCATGTTTCTGTCTTGTCTAATTTCTTGTGTGGAGCAACTTCCCTTTTTCTTTACCAACCAATGCATTCAGCTAAGACCTTCCATTATGTGAGATGGCAAGTAGAAAAATATTTGCCTACAAATTAATTTAGCAGTATCAGTCAGGAACCATTCAGTGTAGTATTTGTCAACCATTTAGAGCACAATTGAGCCAATCAGTTTTTTCCAAGATGATGACAACAGCCTACATCATACGTTTTGGTATCCACCGGTGCTCTAGCTGTTTTTAAACATACTGATGGGGTGAAATAAAGGTATGAAGTGCAATTGTATGTAAGGAAGTTTGATTGAAATGTATTAGCACCGCCTTCATGACAAATGCTTTAAAATTCAGGTCTTCCAGACTGATACACGCAACGGAGTCAACTAGCTTGCGAGATCAGGATGGTTTTACAGGCTTCAAGGAATATATATATACTGTATAGTAAAGCAGAGGCACAGAGTACAGCAGCAGGTTAGGTGTGACGCCACAGAGGGAGATGGAATAACCCCCCCTCCCTGTCCACACACACAATCATTATACCATTCAGAAAGGGTTCAGAATTGTTAGGTTCAAACGGTTCAGAATGGCTTTGAAAAGAGATTTGCTGCAGAGTAGAATCCAATGAAGAATCAACCAGTATGACCCCTGCTACTCTTCACTGCTTTGACTTGTAAGTATTAAAGGTGGAGTGACTGTAAGATAATGCACATATGGTCAAATTAAGCAAAACATAATCTGGTGTTTCTACACAGCCCTGGCTCTGTAAATGAAACACAAACAAAGCAGTGCAGACACACAACACTATCCTAGCCTTGGTAATGTGTGTCCAATGTTGAGTGGCAGAGCTTCATAGGGAGCACCCTATGGCATTGAAGGATCAACAGTCTTTTGCTTGACTCCACCATTAAATATTGCTACATTCAGATGTTATGGCTTAACTAAGCAGGAACCTCAGCTGCTGAGAAATAAATCCAACAAAGAACTTCCAATATCTGCAGTTCCTCAAATGATATCTTAAGGCTGGCTCCAAAAGGTAAAAAAAAAGGGCAACTTTACAGCGAAAATAAACCTATTCATAGCCTGCTACAAATAAACAGGTTTGATCTCTATAGCTATTTTTCCCGTTTATGACAATAATCACTCAAATATATATATATATATATATATATATATATATATATATATATATTTCAAATATATTATTCTAAGCCATACATTTATTCTATTAGTATGGATAGTATGGATTGGTAATGTAGTTTCATAACCTGACATGCCAGAGGAATTGTTATCACAAGTCCATCTGGGGAGCCGTACATTGAAACTGTTTGTGAATGACAGGTATTTAAAAAAAATACCTGGCAGTTGATTGGATGAATCATCTGGTTGTTTTCGCTGTCGGCACACCTAAACCACAACTGTATAGCTATAAACACGACGCTGATTGGAAAGTTCAGTTGCTACTCGGACACGCTCACAATGATTCTTAGGCTTTCCAGACTGATTCTCAAGGTGAAATTAAACTGAAACTCCTGATCTCGCGAGGCTAGTAGTTTCAGGCAGAGTCAGGTTCTGCAAAGAAGGCAACGGTAGAGCAAGAACAGCTTAAGCAAACCTATCGCAAGAGATTCAAGAGGGACCTTTTATGGAGTTAAAGTACTTTGTCTGGAGATATAAAGATTGTAAATGTAATCCCAGGTGTACCATTGACCTAGAACCTGATTCCTTTCTGTTTGGCACCTAGCATCACACATATACAGATTGGGGTTAATGCCATAAATAGACTAGCATCCTGTCCAGCGGTTGTACAGAAACTGCCTCACGCTACAGAAATAGGAGACAGGTTCTTGCTCCTGTGAGACACTGATGCTAGTCTGTGCAAAGGCTTACTTATTTACTTTTACGATGATTTAGCACCTATTCCTGAGCTTGCAACAGTACTGCAGCCATAGGCATTTTTCTTTCACTTAAAACTTGTCTCAGACCTACATTCCTAATGCAATAGCTGTAGCTAAATTCCTCCAATGATTAGTAAAGGAGAAAGCTCAATGTTTTCTTCTTCAAGGCAGAGCTGAACCTAAACAACTTTACTGATGAGTAAAGTAACAGGCTCAATGTTGTTTTATTCTTATTCAAATAGTCCTAATGCTTTTTGAGTAATGTTGAATCTTAACAAAAATGTAAGTTTATCCCTGCTTAGGTTTGTGCTACTGTACACATACACATACTGTACTGTAACATGAGTGTTAATCAGGAACATGGTCCTGAACACCTGTGGGAAACTGCAGCCACGTCCGGTAAATCTGATGTTTTATGCTAAAACCTGTCATATTAATCCCTTCAATCCCTTCAACAAATTCTGATAGCAAAAGCCGCAAGCAAGTGTCAAGTGTAGACACAGCCTGTCCCAGATAAGAGAAAACTGGAGTTTAGGAGGACATTTTTAAGAGCGTGTTATTACCTGCCCTATATTAGTGCTGCATTATTAACATTGTCCTTAGCCCACTATAGTTAATTAACCTCCAAGACCTTAATTTACCCACTAATAATGCATAATAATGGATTAGCTTCCTGGGCACATTACTTAGATTGATTGATTAAGATAACGGCTATCGGTCATGTTTAAATATGACTATGAGTGAGTTGCCATTATTAAGTTATTGCAAGCAGCAAGAAAACTTGCTACAGTGCGCATAGTTTTACAGATCAACTTATTTTCAGTGGATTGAATAAAAGCAAGGTTATAGATGAATTTATTTTATAGATCAACTTGATGTTATGGCGTTAATAGACTAATCCTTGAAGGGGCGCGGGGGGTATATTATTTTAGGTGTATAATATGCAGTTATGTCTGGAACACGTGTGAAAACACCAGTTATTGCTAATGGTCTGCATTTACAGTTTATTTACACAGATGGTGGTGTAAGTCATGCAAGGAGTCGTCCAACCACTGGGAGATGTTAGAGTTAGGTGTCTTGCTCAGGGACTCATTAACACTTAGCCTAGGTTAGCAGGGTTCAAAACAGCTACTTTTTGATCACCTGTCGTCACGCTGTGACAGGTAATGGTCTATATAGTCTCTGGCAGGGCATGCCATGTGGATGCTACCAGTTCAGAGTAAACATTCAGACTGTTGAGCTGTTGTTGAACACTGTGACTTTGTCATAGGAGGAAAATGCCAGGAAGGAAATACATAATTCCAGGTATAATATGACTGGTGTCTCCATGACACAGTCATATTATTTCTTAGCACATTTCTCACCATTGATAGCCAATCAATTGCCATTGTTCTGACAGAACAAACCACAAACAAACCAGTAATTATCCAACCAGTTTTTATTTCTGAATAATGCGATCATGTAGTAGCACACAGAATATTGATCAGAATGGTTTAACACTTAAGTTTAATGTATCTGAGGCAAGACAACAAATACTGTAAGCTTTTTTCACACATGTACTGTTTGCAAAAACAGTTGCTAAGGTTTATGCACAAATTATATAATCATACTTGTGATATTATTTGACAGTATTTTAGTACATGCAGTAAACACCTCAGACTGGCTTTTATATTTTTATCTTGTGAAAGTAATTTTGTTCAGTACAATATATGTGCAGTACAGGTACTCCTATTGGAATTTATTATTTCGACATGCTTTCACCCAACTTCTGCAGTGATCACCAGAGTGTTATTTTAACTACATATATGCAACTCCAATTACAATGTAAAACTGACCTGATCTGAATCTGACTGACTTTAATGTGAAAGAAATCGAAGTACAGTATGTGTGTATGTATATCGTTTTTTTGGTATAATACCAAAAAAGAGGTGAAACAAGGGACGTGTTTGCACCTTGGCGTTCGTTATAAAACCTGAATTTTATTGAGAAACCCAAATGATTGAAATTAAATGATTGAGGTTCAACTGAGATAATCCATGTCTGTGCATTATAGTGAAGAGCTGTTTTTTTGACAGCTCATATTTAGTGCTGCATTAGGCATCTGCACGTTTGTGATGTTGGATTAAAATGTTTATTGTCCAATTTATCATGCTTGGTTTACCTGCCTTGAAAAATATCTTCTTATCTCTGAATATGTAATGGCTGCAGCTTTGGAAATTTGACGCGAGGAATATTAACAAGCGGTCTATGCAATCGCCCAGCTGATGCCCTGGGAATGTTCTGGAAATGATTTCATATTCATACAGAGACCAAAATAACTATGTAACACGTAAAACAAAGTAATGCTTTTGTATATATGACTCTACCTGCTGAGGATAATAGTCCCACTCTTGGCTGGTGATTGTAACAAATAAGAAAAATCACTGTGTCATCTACTGTAAGATATGTTATCTTTTGTGCCATTGGGTCTTGGGATGGCTTTGCTACATGTGTTTAAATGGCTGCTGTGCTGCTATGGCTATGGCATGCAGTAATAAAGGCTGTGGTTGCTTTCAAGGGTGAAATGCGAGCCTGTACACGGAAACTGGATTAAGAGTTAAATGACTGGTAAAATCGTAGCGCTCTTTCCAAGGTGACCCCTGTAGAGGTGATCATGCCAAAGCTAGATGAAAAGTGAATGTAATCCTTCCTTCCTCATTCCCTGATAGCTGGAAGCTGCACAGACATTGTCACTGAGGCCCAAAGCATGTAATTACATTTTTATTGGCTTTAGGAAGACTGCACCATTCATTCAAAGAATAATCTCACTTGTGTGCACAAGCCAGTACAGTATAGATCATACCCGGGAGGAGGCCTTTGGTTCTGCCTCAAGAAGCTAGCAAATCTTGGTTTGGAAAGTGTCATCACTATTTCAGCATGTTCCACTTTGGGAAGCATACTTCCATGTACAGTACAGTCTATTTACATGTGCACTGTATTCTAGCAGAATTTGCATATAGCTAGTCTCCAATGACAGTGAAAGATAAAGCGATTAAAACACTAAAATAAAACAGCATCATCTACAGGTAATGTCACTTTAAATATTGCAAGTGAATGGCCTTGCACTAATCTGAGGCAATCAAATACAGCAAGTGCAGTAACCTGGGTTTAACATTTAGATGGTGCTCTTTACTGTAGAATTTTAGTGTTTGGTTGCCCTTTAATGCACACGTACACACTTGCTGGGCAGTGTCTGTTTATTTGCCAGAAGAGGTAAAGGGGAAAAAAGATGGGTCAATATTCCCCTTTACCTCTTCTGGCTAATAAACAGACACTGCCCAGCAAGTATATTTTAATACATGTTATCCAGGCAAGCCCATATTATATATCCTTATCTCCGCAGTTTTTTTGTTTGTTGTTTAGCGAGTGGAGCAAGGCCACATAAGTGTGAGAACGGTAGCATGTAAGTGTCTATGTCTACTGCCAACCAGCCTTGACACCATTAGCTCTAGTGACACATTAAGGTTCTGTTTGCAGCGTAATTTGTTTTGTCTGTCAATTTGATGGATGTCTTGTTTCCCGGCACTTCCTCACACGTTGGAAAACTGTGGCTCGAGGACATTGTTAAACGTACTTCAGAAAGGCAGGCAGAAGGCATTTGTTTTCTTCAAACTGGTTTTTGTTTTCACGTTAATGGGTGTAGGCAACGTCGTCTGGACACGGCACCATGCCAGACGTTGGTAATTAAAGGTGAAAAGCTAATTTGGGGAGAAAGCCAGGGCAGGTCCCTGGGCCCCAGGCATGTGAAGAAGAATGAACCCAGACACATTATTGAGATAATTTCCTCTGATCAGTTAGACTGGTGTAACCAGAGCCAACATTCACTTCATGAATATGGTCTGGACACTCTCCATTGATGATTGTTTACAGTCTTTAGAAACTATTGGAGCAGCACCAATCGACATTGCCACAGCTTATTGTATAACTTCATCTTGCTCTGCCGCCATTTCGAATCACATATTTGACTGAAATGGGCTCGCACTTACTAGGGGTGTAATGGTTCTGAAACAAACGTGATACATACGTCTATAGTTTTGTGTTGCAGTTCTGGAGGACGAAACTGCGGTCCGCATTAGAAGCACCTGAAACCTGCTGCCTACTGAGATCTCATTATGTTGCTACCTAAACAAAACAAACAGCTGAGCCTTTCTGTAGAGTTGCATTGAAACACAACCAACAGACCAGTATTGGGTCTTGCACTGTAAGCATTTATAGGGCAAGGTACCATACTTGGTCACTTCCCCGAACATTCAAAACGCGTTGCCACGCTTCTCTGTGAGGTAGTATAAACACATGGATTTCTCCCAGCAATTCACAGAACATCAGGCTACGTCACAGTTAGTTACACCAGGGCATCTGACCAATCAGGAGTTACCCGGAGCATTTCCACTTCAGTGTACTTTCGGAATTCTAAAAATACGCTTCTGTGCTCCTACCTACGACGACATCTACGGTTATAACATCGAAACTAGAAATGGAAGGTCGATGAAATTCACACATTATACATTTGAATAGTTGTGCTGCATGATGAGATAGCCGTTGTTAGAATAGGATTTCAATAAGTTAATTAAATCTGTTCATGAAAAACGAATGCACCATATATGTGTATTTCTTTATTTTATTTTTTTAAAACAAATTATGCATTATACATTTGCATTATAACTAATTATTGAATAGTGCAGCTGCTTCATGAAGTACAATGAAGCAGTTACCTAAGGGACTGGACTTTGACACGTGAATGAAAGTTTAAAAAGTCCTTAAATAATAAGTACCGATATATCATTAATAAATATTCTTAAATAAATATTTAAACAGTATATATATTTATCATTATGTGTTTTTCTAATATTATATATACTTTTAGGTAATAAACGTACCACAGTAGAGTAGGGCAAGGAACCATATATGGTCACTTCGTTGACCTTGATTTACAGCATAACAATGTTTCATTTTGAAAAAAGTGACAACAGTAATAATATCCTCCAATAACACTCTAGGGTTGACATTTTGAATTTTTAAGTAGTGCCTTATAAAGGGTTAATTAACCCCCATCACTACAGTGTCGGATTTGCGGGGACCCCATGGACCCTGATTTGTCTGTCAGGATACTGATCAGTCTTGAGTTTCAGGCCAGCCACCACTTGTGTTTCTCATCCAGTGTCTGTACGTCAATATACAACAATACATGTGTGCATTGAGTTTTGCCATGTCCAGCTAGTAATTTAATGTTAATTTCTGAATAACATCAATTACCACCTAACCCATTCAATAACTCAACCAATTTTGTAGTCCTTCCTATTTTTCAGCAGCTCTCTCCTACTGTACATCATGTGGAGAGTTCAGTATTCATACAGTTTGGGTCCAGCACACTTTGGGAACTGTCAGAGTCGCGATGGAGTGTGTGGTGTCAGGTGTTTCTATTCATATGACAGGTCAGAATATAGTGACTGCCATCACCTGACCACCCGGAGCTCCTCAACCAGTCAGCTGAGGAAGGCAGCATTGCCGTCATCGCCTGTCAGCCATACTATAAACCACCTCAACATGCATGTGATGCCATGGAGGGTGTTGGAATGGATCTCACTGCAGACTGTCTTAACGGTGGAGTCAGTCATTGGAAGATAATCAACTTTTTTGTAAAATTTAGTGAATATCGCTTCATGGTGTCCATTAAGCTGTCCATTCTGTGTGTGCGCTGAGGAAATAATCTGGTGTTTCTACACAGCTCTGGCTCTGTTGGAATCAGTGGCGGGCCGTGCATTTCAAACTTAGGCGTTCAGTGATGTCCTACTTATTCCGACTTCAATAAATACCTCTAATAATACCATCATTTATGACACCACGTGACCACG
>JAODUK010000005.1:980060-993029 GCA_027564635.1 Typhlichthys eigenmanni
CCCCCCCCCCCCCCCCCCCCCCCCCCCCCCCCCCCCCCCCCCCCCCCCCCCCCCCCCCCCCCCCCCCCCACTTCAACCGCATAGGCAATTTCCAACACAAATCAAGGCATCAGTAGCTATTGAATGAACCCGATGTGAAGCTACTGGTTGCAGTCTTCCTCCTTCCATGATCTACCGATGTGGCTGTCATTGTGTGTGTGTTTGAACCTGGCACACTTCAGAGCTTCCACAGACCCCCTGGTGTCACTATTCCCACTAGAGACCCCGTCGGGATCCTGCTCTTTCTCTTAACAAGTTCCGGAACTGGGGCATCTATCTTAACACCAGACAGTTATTTACACTGCGAGATCCAAGAAGTCATTATTATGCAAATTAATTAAAATGAAAAAGTGGGTGGGGGTGGGGTGGGGTGTTGGGGGCAGTGGTCTCGTGAAGATGAGGAATTGTGGATAATTAGCAAGAAGGCATTTTATTTGAACCCAGCCATTTCTACTTGGGATGCAGCGTGGTAATATACAAGCAATGGGAAACCACAAGAGGAACGAGGGTAGGACATGAATAAGACAACACGCACTTTCATCTGAGATGCTGCAAAGATAAAGTGTGAGAAATAATCAACTGTTGTGATGTGGCTAAATGTTGCTCATAGACAGCTGTGGAATTAGTCACTTGCAAGATGACTGGCATAATTAATTAGTGCTGGGACAATTAGTCGACGTAACCGACATCACCGGTTACGTAAATACGTCGATTTGCTAAATGTACCGTCGACTCGGAAAAATATACCTATAACTTTGCTCCGATCTGAAAAAATAGTGCCGTCAATTGACTATGAGAGGCAGACAAATGTGTAAATAACATACATAACATACACATCCGATCAGAAAGATCAACACAAAACTATTGCTGCCGATGTGCGCTGTCCATGAATATACACCGCTAATACACTTGTATAAAACATAAACTGCCGCATGAAACGCCTATGCCTGGTAATAATATGCCGCTGTTAGCTAGCTAGCATCCACGTAATTGTCAATTTGACCACCATTACAGACTGGAAAATTGACCCAATAATACGGACGGATATAATTTTACGACTATATCGAAGTTATCTGGGAATTTATAACACTTTATAAACATGTACAATTTACGTTTGTATGGCGCGGTGTTCAGAGCTGAAACTCCCCCTCCGTTGCTATCTCAATCAGGTAGGTGTCCTGTCTTCAGAAGAAAAGTGTGACGTCATAACCGAAGACCCGCCTTGATGAGAGGCCTGACAGATTTCATTTTCAAGTTTGAGTTTAGTCCGTAAAAGCGCGCGGTGACTTGAAAATGTATTTGCATTTGAAGGGAGGCGCTGTTTAGCTTATTTCATTTGAATATGGTCCGCTGCAAAGCGCATCTGTCTTTGAAAATGAAATTGTTATTTGGGATTGCATTTAAGATTTAATTGTGTCCACTAAAATGCGGGGTATATTTTGAAAATGAAAATGCAATTTTGGGATTGCATTTCCATTTGAATTTAGTCCTCTATGGACTTCCATAGTCCTGGAGAAAGCTTGTTGATATTTTAAATTGATCAAAACAAAACACCTCTCCCTTCAATGCCATAGGTTGCTCCCTCAGAAGCTCCGCCCCACACACTGGACACACATTGCCAAGGCTGGGATGGTGTGTGGTGCACAACTTTATTTGTGTTCCATTTACAGAGCCAGGTCTGTGTAGAAACACTTGATTATTTTTTCAGCATGCACACAGAAGGAGCAGCTAGTGGACCGATTTGGAGCATGTGGTTGCAGCAGGCTTGGGTGTCGGCCATTTAACAGCTCGCGTCCGAGCTGCTCTGACATGTTGATGAAAGGAGACCACGGCCGCACTGCCAATGTGACGTTGCAGCCTTGCTCTCTTTCACTGTGTTTGTCTGCCTCGTCTGTTGTTTTTCACTGTAGGTGTCGTCGTTTCCACTCCATTTCACTGCAATCGGCCTTGGTGTTGGAAAAGTGCTTTTCTATCCTTGAGCTGTGCTTTTGTCATATCAAGGCCTCAAGCCTTTTCTTTTATGACTTCGAGAATGTGCACGTGTGCTTGTATATGTGAACCTGGATGGCTCTTTGTTGTCTGTGATGCAGTACCCTAGCTTTAGTAGCAGCGCTACGGTGTATGTCAACTGTTTTCTCTGTGTGTGTGTGTATGTGCGCGTGCGTGCATGAATAAAGTCGAGTCTGCTGATGGCTCTATTTTTGTCTGAAAGGGTGCCTGTCAAAAGCAATTGTTTGCATGACAACAGACTTTGAAGGCTAGCTGCAAACAAAGTTACTAGAAAGAAACATATTTCATCAAGTCTTAGCTAGCATATATTGTGTGTGTGCGTTTTATGCAAAACCTTTATTTCAGCTGTTTATGTGACAGCAGTGAAATGTTTAGTGTGTGCATTAGCATTTTATGACTTTCTAGTATATTTGTTTTACAGTAGATGTCTGTCAGGTTAGCAACATAGTGTTTGTTTTCTGAATGTATCAATTTGTGATATATTTATGGCACATAACAACAACAACTATTACAATAGTAAAAACAAGGCTTTTAGTTTTAATTATCTGCTGCTGGCCTGAGGAGAATCACAGAAGAAGTGCTGTAATTAATCAAACACCACACACACTCACAAACCACAGAAACATTCACTTTCTCAACACAAGAACTGGTGGTGTGATCAGTCACTGTGCAGCAGTGTTCCAAACATGCCATCGTTCGATTCATGGCTGCCTATATCAATAGGGTAATTTGTCTCCCACTTCACTTGCAGCATTATAAGTTATCACACATTTAGTTTGTCCTTTATCTGCCTGCCAACCACTTAAAACCACAATTAGCAAGCTGTGAAGCAAGCAGGTTTCCATTAACGTCTACCTGGTCAAGATGGCTAGTGCACACAAACCATAGAATGCTCTTGACTGAACAGTGCCTGTCTATATTGTACTATTTACATCTCCTGCATCCGTTTCTTCTGCTAGCTAACATGATGCCATCGATCTTCCCACATTTAATTTTCCCTGCACTCAAATCATGTCTCGTCAGGCTGATAAAGCAATCACCGCTCCAATTGCATTAAGTCAGTAAACACATTATTGTGCTCTTTGTTCCTGCGCTCATTCGCTCATCAGAGGTGCTCACATCTCATTTCAGTCTGTCTCCCTGTGTCTAAGACTCACACCACCCCCTCCTCCATCGCTTACTTTGCCTCTTTCATGTGCTCTTTTGCACTTATGCTCTCCACTCGTCTTCCCATCATTCACGCTGGTCTCAGAACTGTCAAGTCTGCAGATGAAAAGTGGAATGGAGTCAGTTCAAGAGAGCCAATTTCCTGTTCTCGTGTGAAGATTAGCCGAGGCTCATTGGAACGTATGCTTTGTGTTAAAGAGCCTGCCAAATGACAGAACACGGTTGGGGGATTCATAATTATCTTTTTATTACTCTGCATGTATAATGACTGCCCCTATTATAAAACTCGAGACGAGGTACACAATTACATTACCCAAGACAGCGCTGAAACAGGTGCATATATTATAGATTAGAGTTGATGTCTTTTTGATAATATGGTCATTTTCTGTGATATTTTCTCTTTTTAAATGACCAATTAACTTTTTATCCATTGTAAAAACAACTGATTCAGAGCTCATATACATAAATACATACAATCTCCTTATTAATGTGGTTAACAAGGTACGGTAACAAATTACAGCTCCAGCATGTGCACATAGTGACGTGATTTGCTGACCCAAATGAGCACCATTCCCTTTAGGAGAAAATACCAATTTACCATAATACCTATGCTATATATACATTTGAGAAACAGTGAGCCCTAGTGGTAAATAAAATATGAAGGCTCATTTAGAATGCAGCCCACAGGCTCAGAATGGTGGCTTTTCTACAGAAAACCTAACGTTGTCAGCGTGCCCTGTGTGTTCACCTTTGTAGGGTGATGAACATAGAAACTGCATCTTTTACCAGGCCAGGAATGTTGGAAAAAATCTCTGATGGAGTGCAGGCATAGGGTTCAGTTCACTCATGTAAAACTGTGCTAGTCTCACTTTATAATTTGAATGTAAAACGGAGGCAGGATATGAATGCCTGTGGGCATGGATACATACTTCTGTGCACATGCAGAGCCCAAACATTCCTTTTGACAATGAGGATTGGGTTTATGGCTCTTTAAATGATGATGGAATAAAGTGAACGGGTGGTTTGGCTGTATTTCTGTCATCCCACTACACACAGACAAAAAAAGAAAATATGATTGCAGTCTTGTAAATAGAGTCGGTTATTAACTCCATAAATCACAAGGCTCTTGAAGGATGCGATGTATGGGACAATTCATCAGATTTTCTCTCTCTGACTATCTCTCTATCGCCAACACGTGCACACACACATGTGAAAGGATGAACAAGCTATTGTGTTAGCTAACTGTTTAAACAGACCTTCCCTACCCTTTCCCCTACAGCCATGTGTACTCATGGCTGTAGGGGAAGGGGTAGAGACTGTTGTAAACCTATAGGATAATGATTTACATGAGGAGTAGAGATGAGTGCACTCAGGAGTGGCCGTTTAATTTTAGAAGTGGGAATGGGGTTGTTAAAACTGTTGCACACAAACATGATGGCAACTATTTACATTTCATTTTTAGCATATTGTTTTTCATAATACATGCTTTAAAGCATGTAAAAAGTGACATATTTATAGTATTGTTCACATCCTCTTCTGACTTGTTAGAATGTGTCTTTACTAACTGTATCATTTTACACAAAATTGTAGTTTTTTTTTTACTTTTTTGAGTTTTTGTTAACACAAATTTGATAAATTATATAAAATTTATAGGCAGCTTTTTGTGTGCATATGCTGATGGTTCGAGTTACCCAATATCTTCTCAGTGATTCGTAACTCTGTATGTCGTACCATGATTGGTTCCATCTAAAGTATCTGTGTCATTCCAATTAGTACACAACTCAATCATGTAAAGAGACACCCTCTTAAAGGACCCATTCTATGAAAACCAAGTATTTCTAGTTGTTTTTTAAATTAGCAATGTTGATGTGACACAGAGAAGTAGTAAGCCTTTCAAAGTGAACTGTTAGCTTCCTGATCTGTATTGGCTAAAAAAGGGAGAGGGGCGGGGAAACAGGCGAATGAGAGAAACCTGCATATGTTGCGTAGATTACTGCACACGGTTTGTTTGGTAACGCCCCTATGAAGATATGGCCAGCTACGTAGTATCAGCGAAATATGCAAGGCAAGGAACTGATGTTGATCGCCAGTACGGTACACAAACCCTAAGTAAAAGTTTAATTTTCAACATTTGCAGATGACCAAATCTGTAAATCTAGTTTTTGATACAGTAACTGCAGGCTACCATAGCATAAACAAGTTGAGGCATATCAAGAGTGATGAGCACATTAATAACTACATTAGATTAATATAGGTTATTGATCAGAAATCGTAAACGGATTAAAAATAGGATGCTTAAATAATGTTGTGTTGATTTACTTCACTAAACATTGCTCATTGATAAAGATGGACTTGTGTGTCATACCAAAATTGTATCCCCTGCTGGAAACGGATTGCCATTTTTGGTACAGCGAGTAATAATATTTTTATCTGGGTCAGTGATCAGTCATATCATACAAAACATTTAATGTTACGTCCGTGATAACAACAAAGATAGAATGTCTTTGATAAATTTTTATGTTTCTTGTTTTACCAAATAGCCTAACACTTTATGTTGTTGCTAGCAGCTAGCAGCTAGCCACATATTTATCATAGTCCTGTAGCGGCAAGAACGGCTGTGGTTTCGTGCTATGTAACCCTTCATTCATTAATTAATACGTGCTTATGGGTTCATGGCTGTTTAGTGGGCAAGGATGGCTGCGATGTTATGCTATGACATAATTTAATTTAATTTTGTGCTTAGTAGATACATGGCTGGTTATCAAAACATAACACCGTTCCTACACAGGGCTGTGTGACCAAGCTGCTGCTGTGTTGTTGACACGAACAACAATTAACTACATTCTGCCGCCTGTATCCTTTACTGTAGTCTGGACAGTGAGGTGGAATTTATGCGCAATATTAACACCTTGAAAACACTGCTGAAATTAAACCATATGTGGTCCAAAACCAATAAAACCGCTTTTGAGTAGCCTGCACCGGTACTACCAGTAATGCAGTCGTAGCCCAACGTCAACACGGATGGCTTCCAGAAGGAGCACCCTATGGCATTGAAGGAGGGGTTGTTTCGTTCAAATATCAATATGCTTTAGCCAGAATTACTTATTTTGACTTTAAAGTCATGGCCGCAAGAGCAGGTAGGCTAACCATAATAAGGAAAACATTCTGGAGGGGGTGGAGTGGAGGGCCTCTATAAATAATCCCTGAGATTCTTAAAGACAGGGAAAAACAGTGCAGATAAGATTCTATATAGGTACTGTAATGAAGAGGAATGGATTGACTCTAAAGCAATGGGAAGCAGAAGGGGGGGCATTAAAACTCTGGCCGGCAGCTTTGTGATAGTGATTTAAGAGGTTAGAGAGGAAAGATAAAGGCCTGTGCATTATTAATACAGGACTGATCTAACTGGAAGCGAGTAAAAGTTTTTGCTGAAGTTTATTCAGTAAATGCATGAAAATGCATGTGTGTGTGCGCGTGTCTTTATTTTAATTTACATTTTCTTGTTTTGCATTGTGTAGAAATAGTCGGAATGTGAGCTAAATTGTGTTTCCCAGGATGAAAGTGCACAGGGAGCAAGCTAAATGCATCAAACTGAATGTTTCAGACCTAACTGTGTGGAAATATCCGTTCTCTGACAAATTGATTTCAAAGAAAGACCATTCTCACAGTGTTTGTCAGAAAGTTAAGATAAATATGTGCACAAAAACCCAATGAAACATTGGCAGCGTCTCAATGCAACAGAGTCAATACTGGGCTCAGGCTGCCTCTAGAACTGTCCCTGTACGTGTTTGCATGTATTATTGCACACATACAGTATGTAAGTGTATTACAATGATGGTGAGCATGGAACATCTGGTACTGAGAAATAAATCCAATGTGGGAGAGCCAAAATCTGCAGTTCCTCGAATAGCCACTTGAGGCTGGTTCCAAAAGCAAGACAATCCCCAAAGACCCCCAAGTTAAAATGCCCAACTTTACAGAAATATGCATGTTTACAGCCTGTTACAAAAAACAGCTTTGGTCTCTATCCCTATTCATGACAACTGTACAGGGGGTGAATTTTTATGTAACTCATCAGTTTGAAATATATACATTTATCCCATGAATAGCAAATGGCAACAGACAGAGCCAGCACAGCTTGAGATTCAAACCCATCCATCCATCCATCTTCTCCAGCTTATCCAGAGTCGGGTCACGGGGCAGCAGCTCCAGCAGGAGACCCCAAAAATCTTTCCCGAGCCACATTAGCAAGCTCTGACTGCGGGATCCGCAGCGCAAAGGAGTAGCGGCTCTACTCCGAGTTCCTCACGGATAGCTGAGCTTCTCACCCTATCTCTAAGGGAGAAGCCAGCCACCCTCCTGAGAAAACCCATTTAGGCTGCTTGTACCCGTGATCTTTGATCATCTTGATTTTGTATTTATGCTAATGTATATTTTCTGGCATTTACATTTTTAGAAGAAAATAAGTTTGGGATCAAACAATTTGGAGGACCCCCTGTTGAAGACCTTTGCTCTACTGTGTGCTTCATTCCCCACCTGACTTCCCCAACCTCTTGCTGCGCCGCAATAGGGAGTTGGCACGCCAGTCATCACTTAAAGGCATGTGGTGTTAAATGTATGTCACAACAGTGTGTGTGTGTGGGAGGAATGTGTTACAGTGTTACCTGCATATTAGTTTGAAGGCCTTCTTGGTGGTCTGACTGAAGCATCGGGAGCATTTGAAGGTGTGGCGTGATATTCCAATGCATCACTGTGGATATTGTTACTGACATGCCATATTAATTGTTGTCACATCTCAATCTAGGGAGCCGCACATTGATACTGTTTGTAAACTGTTGGTAAAGAGCAGCTACTACCAAACAAATACTTTGCAGTTGATTGGATGAATTCACCGTCTGGTAAACCTAAACCACGGCACGCACCTAAACCATGCCCGTATAGCTATCAACACTACGCTGATTGGTAAGTTCAGTTGCTACTCACATTTGACACATTTGAAATGATTTCTAGGCTTTCCAGACTGATTTTTACAGCAAAATCAAACTGAAGCTCGCGAGACCGTCCTGCTCTCGCGAGATTCAGTTTAATTTTAGGCTAGTGTGGTGGGGCCCTCCCTGGTCGGCCCTCGTTGACAGTGCCTGAGGGTTTGTCGCGAGGACACAACACTTTCATTTGAGCTGAAATAAACATCAAATGGTGGCGCGGCTCAATCAATCCCGTTGTCCGTCCCAGTAATTTTCCCCTTGTGGGGGATAAGATGTAGTGAGCCATGAACCGAGCGAGACAGACAGACAGACAGACAGAGACAGACAGACAGAGACAGAGAGACAGAGAGAGAGAGAGAGAGTTTGACTGATGGATGGGGAAGTTATTACAGCGCTGGGAGAAAGTGTTGTTTATAGTTTGTCTCATGCTTCCTCGTGTTTCTTACATGGGGTGATAACACAGCAGGAGCATGACTAGATGCATGGGTGACCCCTCAAACATGCTCAACTACTCACAAACACCTTCACACAAAGACATGCTCACACCCACATGCTGTCCACAACCTGTCTGCAGTATAATAAGACACTTCTAAAATAGATATATCTGTCTACAATATATAACATGTGACTAATACTATAGATATAGCCCTCTACAATACTCTACTGTAGATACAGCCCTCTACAATATAACAAGCTACTACTATAGAAGCTATAGACATATCTTATTATAATGTAGTCTAGTGTATAAATAAATACAGATCTCTACAATACAATAAGCTACTGTAGATATATAATTAACAGTACTCTAGATACAGCCCTCTAGTATAACAAGCTACTGTAGATACAGCCCTCTACCGTAAAATTTGATACTGTAGATACAGCCCTCTAGTATAACAAGCTACTGTAGATACAGCCCTCTACCATAAAATAAGCTACTGTAGATATAGCCATCTACCGTAAAATAAGATACTGTAGATACAGCCCTATAAGCTATTTACTAATTGTCTATTGTACTGTAGTCTAGTGTATAATAAGATAGATACAGCCCTCTACAGTATAATACGCTATTACTATATGATCCATAGTACTAGCTTAGTGTACTGTAGTCTATTGTATATTAAGGTAGATATAGCCCTCTAACGGATAATAAGCTATTACTGCTGATAAACCCTACTGTCTAATAAGCTGAGTCATCACACGGACATCCCAGGTCATTATGACCACTGTAGAATTGCCCCTCACTAAAAGCCGTCCCCACCCCATCCCCCCAGTATGCCAGATGTGCTGCGAGACCCTTCCAGTGTGATCTGCTGAAACCACAGGTGAGCAAAGTGCACCCCCTCGCTGGGTCCTGTGTCGTCTCACCCTGACAAACTCTCCGGCTAATGGACGACGCTGGCGCAGCCACATGAAAAGCCATGCACAGAGGAGATTCACCTCCCCTTCTGAGTTCTCAAACCGAAGACGCTGGGCAATTTAGTCGCACCTGTCGCTGGCATTGTAGTGAGCTGTGCTGCTACTGTATACTTCACTGTTGTCCTATTTTTCATAAGAGCAGCTCTCTTCCAGTGCAAAACAATAACAGAGGAGAGGGACTTTAATAAGCCTCCATCTCGGCCTCTGCAGCTCAGAGGCTTGTGGCAACAGTAACTGTGTGTATTTATTATTGATGGCCAGCGCCAGCGAAAACGTAAAGTGTAGCAGAAGAGAAACCAGGTCAGCTGCTTGCTACGTAGCGGGACACACCGGGTGCCAGAGGTGTAGCTGAGTCACCCCACCTACATTATTGCATTATTATTGCATTTCTTTCATTACTGCCATCGCCTGCCTTTTACCTGCCTCTGTCTTGGAGTCACAGTTCCCACAGAGCTTAGCTTATGGCCTCACAGAGAGATAGTTCTCACTACTACACATTCTCTCTCTATCTCTCTCTATCTCTCTCTCTCTCTCTCTCTCTCTCTCTCTCTCTCTAGTTTTCTAAATAGATCCGGGGAGAGCGGGGACAAATTAAACACTTTTCAGATAAACGTAATTTTTAAAGATAATGATACAGACATAAATATATATTTGTTGTGATCAACAACTCACATGTGCGCTCTATAAATAATAGGTGCTATTTTGTAAAAACCGCTTCAGTATATAATTAAACTTGAAATTCAAGTCGCACTTTGTTTCATTCGTTCACGTCAGTAGGGACGAATGAAACCCAGGGGAGGGATGGATGAAACGCTGGATATTACTGTTGTATTTACTGATAATGTCTGACAATATATCTCTTAATATGTAACTGCAAATATATTATGTCCTTTATCTTATAATATTATTAAAAAACATTTTTAGAAAAATAATGAATTATTATTATTTAGATTTTTCGTTCAGACTATTCTTGATCAGCCCATTACTACAAATTATTGCTTCAAACTATATTGGGTTATTTACAGTTAAATATTATTATTATTAATAGACTATAAAATGTTTTTGCTGCACATTTAGCATTCCTATAATAGCAATAATGATCTTATGTAGGCATTTAAGATAGGATACATCAGGGACAATCAGACCTCTCTGTTGTTCTCACCCTAACTAGTTATGTTAATTCACTATGACACATGTTTTAATGAATGCCGTAACACATTCAGCATGACCGCATTAGCTGCGGAGCTTAAGAAATGTTCATGGTTAGTCTATAGAGGGTCAAATTAAACATTCGTCCCGACAGTGATTCCTGACAGTTAAACCTCAATTGCTTCTATACTGATAAACTCTGACAAGTCAAACTTCGGGATGTGTTAAAGAACAGAATAATCTATCAAATGATTATTACAATGACACATGAACCAATAAACACAATGTGTCATTCAAAAAAATTTACCACTTGTGTGAATTTAATTTCCATGACCTAAAACAGCTTTTACTGTAAAACTCAGCAAAAGTATTCTGTTTTCACGTGATCATGTGTATATATGATCATGTTTGCGTGCTGCATCTACTGATATGTGACTTATATGGGCTCGTCCCGTTTCATCCGTGCCCGCTCGTCCCTATGATTTATTCAGTAAAACATCCATTAACACCTTTTATGAAAATGCAATGTGGTTTTTTCCCTTATCTATAGGGTGCTTCAAGTGATTTTATAGGAATTAATCAGAATCAAACATTTTAATGTGATTACATAGTGTGGGTTGGGAAAATGGTTGTAGACATTAGGCCAGTTATCTTGCCATCTGAGAAATAGATGGGCTCAAGGGCTTGATTTCATTAAAGTGGAAAATGCACATTCATTGTGCCATATATCTGGACAACAAACAGTTTTACTGCATTTATGTACTCAATTTCCATAATAAATTGGATGGAATTCAACGTTCCAATTCAAAGTGCACACGATCAAATTACACGATTGCATCACTGCCGTTTGGTTCACGGAACACTGGCTTGCATTTCAATATGGTTTGATGACTTTACAAAAAGACAATGTGCATTTTGAATGACAGTCACCATGCAGCACTTTGAAGCAGTTTAGTATTTGTTCCACTGGACTATGAGTCTTTACTTATCATATCAAACTCAGAATATGCTAAATATCCCAACTTGATCATGCCCTTTTGATATATTGTAAGGAATCCAACGTACAATCACCAAGCTCTGACATGCTATACTGTAAATAAAACCTAATTTGTGTATGAGGTGGCGTTCTCAAATAAGATTTGTGGTGGTTATACAGGAATGTCAACATGAGCCAATGGTCTTTCTGTGACTGGTCTCTTCATTGGCTGGTTGTCTACATTTAATAGGCTTACGGATTGTTTAATGTAAGGGGCAGGGCCACTGGAGGCTAGTCAGGGTCCGAGGTGAGATGAAACCTCATGGTTCTTTGGTCATATTAGCTTTCCCAGGGGCTCGGTAAGAAGACACCAGGTTATCTCAGTCTTTTACCGCCATGGTCAAAGCTGGTTTAAATGTGTTCAGTGACCCCCAACAAAATGCTCCCATAAAACACAATATCCCTGAGCAGTCAAGTGGCCATCTCGGTGGTCCTTAGTCCTGTTGAAATATTTCACAAACTGATTCATGCAGCTCCAGTTGTCACTGTAATTCCGCATCCTTGGTCTGGCTATAAATCTCTAGGATGTCTCCCACATATAGGTATAGTAAGTCATTCTGGAGAAAAATAGTTGAAATTTTAACTTGATCATAACACCTTTCCCTTCAATGCCAAGGCTGGGATATTGTTGTGAGTCATGGTCTGCACCACTCTGTTTGTGTTCCCATTTACAGAGACAGGGCTGTATAGAAACACCAGATCATTATTTCAGCACACACACAGAACAGGCAGCTAGCGCACCATGAAGCGATATTAGATGAATTTGACAAAAAGTGTATTATGTTACAATCTCCGACTATATTCTACTAGTTATGTTCTCATTATGCAAGCAGTTATAATCTAACAATAATAATATCATTATAAGAAACCTTTTTTGCCCAGCTAATAATTATTGATAATGTCAAAGCAGAGCTTTATCAGAGGAATATTAAAGGATTACCGTGCCTGGCACCTTTCACGGATCACAGGCTTTGCTCTGATTGATCTGAATGATGGGAGACATGGCGTTTTGTTTGTGCTCATTATGACATCATGATGTCTCTCTCTCACGGTTACTGAAGCTAATCATGCTAGTTTTCAATTGTAATGCATGTTGCATTTACATGGTTTTCATTTTCCTGCTGCTTTTCCAATGCTGTTATTATATTAACAAATGCAGACTCTTAA
>JAODUK010000005.1:998914-1009325 GCA_027564635.1 Typhlichthys eigenmanni
TCAGAGCTTGATGATGTTGCTCGGGAAAGGGAAGTTTGGGGTCCCTTGCTGAAGCTACTGCCCCCGCGACCCGACTCCGGATAAGAGGGAGAGGATGGATCGATGGATGGATGGAATATTCATCCAAATACTCAATAACACTTCCAGAGAGAAATTATAATATTTTGCTGAAACACATGGATCTCCTATTTGAATTGCATGGAGTGCTAGGTTATTCTAGTCTGCATAAATGGGGATCATCACCCCACCTATCTCCGCCTCCCAAAGGTCTAACGAGGAAGTCATCATAAGCCGTTGGCTCTGGTTGTTTACTGTGTCACGGACAATAGAACGCTGTGAGTCAAAACGGTATGTGTCGCGTCCGTACAAATCTGCCGTGACGGCTAGACAAACGGCCTTACCAGCTGTTTTCAGTCCAGCTTTTGTCATGATAGCGCGAGTGCCACAATGCTTACAATGTCCTGCTCTTGCCTCTGACATTGAAGAGAGTGCGAGCGTGTGTGCGCGCGCACGTGAGCCTGTCAGTCCAGTGCTGACCGCGTTCACCCGGTGCATTGTTGTTTATGATCGATGTGTAATTGCGTGCCCTCTGCTCATCCATCATCTGGCATACTCAAGGCCTGAAATGTGATTGGACACTTGCTCCAAGGTTGATCTGTCGCCTGAAGCCTGATTCACACAGGCTCTGACAAGGCCTGTCGAACCTATCGTTTTCAGAATACCGACACACTGTGAACTGGAGGTTCTATGTGAATAGGAGATTAAATGAAGTCCCTCGGTGCTGTTGTTTAAGTTTAACATACAAATAAAGGAGGCACAGTAAATACTTGCTATATTATACTTAAAATGACACATGCAGACTCCAAAGTTCTCATTGTACTCGGGGACAAAGCTTCCCCTGCACCTGGTAGACCATGCCTGGCATGTATAGGAGACAGTTTACATCCCGTGGAGGTGACAGAACCATTTATTTCCTCTTTCTCCCGGGGACCATATCTCCCTTGGCCAGGCAGTGTTTGCATCGCTATGTGTGTACGCTGCCATCACATAGCAGCTGTCCCCTAACACACACACACACGCACACACGCACATGCACACACATACGCACACAACCTCATATACGGTGCACACACATACTGTACTGTATAAAACGTACATCATAGCACATACACACACTGGTACTGTATATATGAGTTTGCACATTGCTGTGATGGTAGTTTAATTTGGTATGTGCACATTGCACACACACGTATTACACACAATCATACACACACACACACACACACACACATATCCATCTCAGCCAGCATTTCACCCTGACCAATAGCGCTCCCTGTCTCTGCTTTATCCGCATGCAGCTTCTAGAGGATTCCGCCCCCAATCTCAGAACCCATGGTTTGACGACAGTGAAGCCACTGGGGGCACGCTGCAAATGTTTTCCGATATTTTCAGGGTTCTGCTGTAGCCAGGAAATCATGGCCACTGGCCATTGTTTACAGTCAGACCTGAGACACAAGAATAGAGTTTGAGTTGATTTATCAACAGATATCTGCACATGAATGCTAATATAAAGCTAAATCGTCATCAGACCATAGCTGTTTTTACATTTTTTATATATATTTTGACCAATGTGTTCTGCCTCATTTCATCTCTGCACGGACGTGATTGGTCAGTACTATTCAGACTACAAACACAAACCAGGATGCGTCTGGTACAGGATATATATTAATATGCAGATATCTGCGTATAGAGAATATTCCTCCACATTTTGCTTCTATTTCCGTCTCAACCTCCCCACCGCCGCCTGAACACCCAGCGCTGCCAAACTCACAGTGGATAACACATTGCTCGGGGCCCCCTCTGAGACCCCGGGATACGCCACAGTGAGATAGATAGGGGGGCCCCTGTATTACACAGAGTGATTAAAACCTTGTCCATTAGCGAGCACAATTACAGCTGGCCTGGCCAAGTCTGGGAGGACGCACAGTCGCGAGCGTTGGGAATATGCTGGGCTCTCTATCGCTGTGACCCCTTTCTTCCTCTTCTATTCTTCCTTTGCATACATCCTCTCAGTCCCCCGCCGGTCAGAGAGCCACGTCGGGCCTGATAAATGGTCTCTCGCTGCTTAGTCTGAAGGAGGCTGTTAAAGGAGCTCCATTTGTTATGCTAAGTGCAATGCTTAGTTTGTACGCAGAGCAGCGTGGTGTTGGTATAGCCTCATTCTGATCGCCATCTCTGCTGGAATGAATGCTAGCCATTTCCCTGTTTGTCATCAGTGGCTCCTATTAGCAACCAGGCTGTTTAGCGCGCGCGTGTGGCCTCCAGCGGCTACGTGTCGGGGGTGAGGGGTGCGGGGTTGAGGGGGTCACATTCCTGCCTGCCATGTATCGCTCTGCTAATGGCTCTATTAGAGCAGCGTTCGAGGACAGGGGGGTTGGGGGGCTCTAATGAGAAATGTGTATTGTTTAGCACAAATATGCATAATGATAAGCTGCTAAATCATTCATAACATTAACTTTGAACGACATTGTCTCTGATGGCTGCTACTTTGTCAGCGGGCTCTGGCAGTGGAGCGGTGGGCTTGATCTGATGCTCCCCTCTGTGTATTGTTTCTAATCTGGCCGAGGTGGCGGGTTCATCGTGGGAGCAATTCATCTTACCCCTGCCACCCCCTCCCCGGTTCCCTATGGCTCTTGGGCAGGGAAGGGAAAGGGGTTGGGGCCAATGGCTGAGGGATGAGTACAGATTTGCGGCTTGACACGTGTCATTTTGGATGGAGGCTAGGTGAGGCAGAAGCAGACCAGAGTAATTGACCTGTCAGTATTCCACTGTGGTGCATCGTGCCCCGCCAGCCGCGTCGGAAATGAGAAAACATTATTTTTTAAAAGCGTTATTTCCAGTGTGGCTCGTTGTTATTTATTTCTTCGCATCTCACCCCCTGTGGGGTCAGAAAATTGTTGTCATGACAGTGACAACAGACAGAGCTCTGTGAGATGGAGGTCGTCTCTGTTGTTTCTCTATCCCGTCGATCCAGCCTGTGACTTCTGAGCCTCCCCTGATTCCTAAACCCGCTGGATCTAGTTCTGTCTGACATGTCGATGGAGCCCGTCGATATGTTTACCCAAATATTCTTTCCTTTTCTCCTGAAAAGCTTTTTATTTCTTCACATTTCCCTCACACCTCCACACCCATAGGGCGGTGCTGACCCACAAGCCACCCTGGCTGGGTCACCGCTCTACTCTTAGTGAGTGGAATTGTGCCAAGCTGTCATTCCACTAATCAATAGCTGTGTGTAAATCCTTCAGGCCAGGAGCAGACGATTGGATGTTGAAGTCATAGTGACAAGTTAAATGCCGTGTCACTGTCCGGGCCTCCATGTAAATCAGCTTCTAACGAGACACGCTAACAGCATTCAGACACCTGGCGCAGGGCAGTCTAACAGCATTTCTGGACTAAACACGCGTATGTGTGTGTGCGTGTGTCTGTGTGTGTGTGCATTATGGTGTGCACATGTGATCTGACTGTACTGTAAACCTGAGTCATCTGAATCAGTTTAAGACGTTGTGTACTGTTGAATAAAGTAATTATTTTAAATGTAATCAAATTGCACCTAATAAAAAAGGCCCCAAACACATTTACTTTAACTTAAAATTGTATATTTAAACAATTTGTTAAGTCTAATGAATGTAAACATTTATCTCAATTGTATGTTGTCTTTTTATTTTACTAAACCAAAAATGGCCACAGTAATCTACTGTTCTCACTGTGACCCCCCTGCCCCCTTACCCACAGCCCCCAGTGCCCCCCCACAGCAGGTGACGGTCTTGACTGTGGGCAACCAGAACAGCACCTCCATCAGCATCTCCTGGGACCCCCCTCCCCAAGACCACCAGAACGGCATCATTCAGGAGTACAAGGTCAGTGTGGAGCCCGCTTCAGGTCCACATTCACAGTCTGCAATATTCCCTCAGTTAAATGTATAGATAGATACAGTATACCATAGCTATCAACGCTCCCGTTTTTACCAGGATTCTCACGTATTTTACATTACTTTTCCGCTGTCCTCCTGTTTGAAACATGTCCCGAAAATCTCCCTTATTATTTACCTTACTTGACTTCTTGTATAATAGTCTGGTGACAAATGTTGACAGTAGCATGTAGTAGTAGTGTGTGAGACAGGCAGGAGGACGCCGCGGCCTAGTAGTTTCTGAAACTCGTTTTTGTGAGAATTCGTGCTGCATTACAGTACTCTTGTGCATTTAAATTTCTTACGTTTTTTGTTGAGGATTTTTCTATTGAATCAATATAATCCAGCAAAATTGTAAAATTATTGTATGCATATCCCCCTTCCCCCAGAAAAAAACAGAGCCGTGGCTTAACAGAGTTGTGTCAAGGTTCTGGACACAACCAATAATTTATGCATATTAACACGGTATGATGTCCTCAATATGCAAATTAGTACATGACGTCAACTGGCGCCCTTCTAGACTTAGATGCGCCAGAAAATGTCCCTTATTTTCAAATCCCAATGTTGACAGGTATGCAATATCCAGTATTTAGATAGACAGGCAGACAGACAGACAGACAGGCTACATTGCCCCAAGGAGAATGCTGTATGTCTTGGACGCATACAGTGCAATATTTGCTGGTACCTTGCAAACAAAAAAGGCTATATACATACAGTACTATACTGTACATACACACATAGACTGCCGTCAATTGATCAATATAATATAATCAATAGCACTCAATAGAAACTCATCATAAAATGTAAAGCATGTGCAGTGTGACGCTTATATCCAAAGCGATTTCCAATAAGTACATTTGTCAGCAGTAGACAGGTCATAAGCGACCTGCATTCAGTTCGAATAATGGCAGCATTATGTTATCAGGGCAAACATGCATTACCAATATATATCATTCAATTCTCAAAGATAATTGCCTACATAACAAATACTGTATGGTATTTTGGTTTCATGTATTTTATGATGGTTTTGTGACTAATGTTTGCAAACCAAATTGCGGTGGCCAAAGACATCTTAATCTACATCCTGTTTGTTTTGTCCCTCTCTCGTCCAGATCTGGTGCCTGGGGAACGAGACGCGTTTCCATGTCAACAAGACGGTGGACGCGGCCATCCGCTCTGTTGTGGTGGGTGGGCTGCAGATGGGCGTGCTATACCGGGTGGAAGTGGCCGCCTGCACCAGCGCGGGGGTGGGGGTCAGGAGCGAGCCCCAGCCCATCATCATAGGTAACGGCCACAGGCACAGCGACATGGCTGGAGACAGCGGTGATGTCATTTCCTGGAAAATGTTTTACGGAATTGTGTTTATTGATTCATATTGATAACAGGAGCTAAGAGCTAAGCAATGTTTTATGATAGGATGAGATACATATTTATCGTTGTGAGATAGAGCACCAAATCATTTTGAGGTAGAGAATGAGTCGCCCTATCCAATCATTGTGTAGGTAGAGAACAAGTCACCCTATCCAATCATTGTGTAGGTATACAGTAGAACAAGTCGCCCTATCCAATCATTGTGTAGGTATACAGTAGAACAAGTCACCCTATCCAATCATTGTGTAGGTATACAGTAGAACAAGTCGCCCTATCCAATCATTGTGTAGGTATACAGTAGAACAGTTGTGTAGGTAGATAATGAGTCACGTACCCAATCATTGTGTAGATATAGAATGGGTCACCCTATCCAATCATTATGTAAGTAGATAACCTGTCAAATTATGTAGATAGACAATGAGTGTTAGCCTAAAGTAGGTAACGGCCTGAGGCAGTCAAGGCTGTGTAGCAATGTCATTTCCTGCGTTATTTGAAGGAAAAGACAAACTATTGTTGTCATTGCCAGAAGCGTGCCATGTAGAAAACGCCACTGTTATAGGCCTACTCTACATGTTTCATGCGAGCAGAGGCAGATTGTGTCTGATATGACCCATAACGGATGGCTTGGCCTGTAGCATGTTCTTATTTTCCCAATGTCACTCATATAATCCATCTCCAAGAGCGCTATAGAGCCCCTAAGCTTGCACATATATTATTTTGTGTGTATGTGTAGGGGAGGGGGGGTTGAGCATAGCAAAAGAGCAATGCACATATTGTATGCAGGCGCACATCTGTGGGCATGTGTGTTTGTTTCCTTGCCTTTTTCAGTGTATGTATGGCTGTTGTGTGTGCGTGTGCAATGCACGTATCTGTGCGGGTGCGTGTACATGTACGTGTGTATGTGTGCATATATATACGTGTGTATGTGTGCATGTGCACGTGCGTGTACGTAGTGGAAACATTCGTCCGCAATTCCGAGTCTCGGCACGCGCGGAGAAACACGGCATGCCGAGCGGTCAGGGCGAGCTGCGATTGAAGATCAATACAGTGCAGGATCCTCTGGCCTCATTTCACACGGTGTGTTTTACTGGCCGCGGAGTGAATTAGGAGCTGAGCTAAGCAAACAGCTGGCTCACCTGGAGGTTTGCTATAAGCTTTTAGGATTTGTCTCCCTCAGCCTGCGCATTAGTTTCCACCACGCGTCCTCTAAATCTATGTCCTGCTTTCGGTCAACACCTCAGCTGTAATTTATCAGTGTGTAGTTTCTGCTAGAGTTGCTCCAGCCATGGCCTTATCTCTTAAGGTAGATGTGTGTGTTATTACTGAATAATAGGGTGGGTGTTTTCTCCTGCTAGTAGTCAATTGGGATGAGTACTGGAAGTGGGCAATGTCGGTAAGGTATCATAATTTTAGATATTATCATGATTCATACATTTTATATTTCTTAAGGAAAACCCAGGCTTATTTGTTTGTTTTATTTGTTTTTTTTAGAGTGAGTTGATAGTGGTTCAATCTATGATTGCAACTCTTTTTACTTAACGCATAATAGGATATATGGGAATAATACTTAAGCAGAATTAATGTTTTGCCTCAAGCCCTCAGGCATAATTAAATCCCAATACAATAAAGTTGTATCGTCGTATTGTCGTATCAAATAATTCTGTAGGTAAAGGATCACCCTATCCAGTCATTGTGTAGGTAGAGAACCAGTTGCCCTATCAAAACATTGTGTAGGGAGAGCACCAGTCATCCCTGCTCCTGTGACCATAGCGACACACTCTCATCCTCCCGCCTCAGGTAAGGACTTCAGGGACGTGATCATGAGCGGCAACAGGAACAACAGCATAACGGAGCAGATCACAGACGTGGTGAAGCAGCCTGCCTTCATCGCCGGCATCGGGGGGGCCTGCTGGGTCATCCTCATGGGCTTCAGCATCTGGCTGTACTGGAGGAGGAAGAAGAGGAAGGGTCTCAGCAACTACGCAGGTTAGAGCCGCTCTGAGACCACCGCCCAACATCATAGATTGTATAAACAAACGAGGTGAACCCTCCGTTGGCGGGTTGGAAGATCAAGCTGTGCTGGTTCTGGACGTTGCCATCTTGGCAGTACCTTGCTCCACTCTGCTATGAGACACATGCATTGCTGAATATATTTTCAACTGACAAGTTACATAAAAATGCACCATAAAATCGGCAGTGGAAACCGAAACGTACTAGGTACGTTAATGTTGGCATCTTGGGAAAAACTTTAACTGGTCACTTATTGGCCAAATTGTTCTCAGTCAGCAAACACTTTTGAATTGAGGGGTTTCAGACTGATAGTTGAAGCGAAATTAAATTTGAGCTCATGAGATCATCTAGATCTCATGAGGATACTCAGAGATCGCCACTTGGCAGGCATACAAACACACACACACACGCACACACACACGCACACACACACACACACGCACGCACACACACACACATTTGTTTATGCATTCGCTCAGAGAAAATCCAGATTCATCTACAGCCTCAACAGATGTTGTAGAAGGGCGCGCACTATATTAATTTCCTTTTCCCCCATCTTAATTAGCATGATTTTGACGAGATGCTGAAAATGCTGCCATAGCGCTTAGGGTGAGAGGTTCTAAGGTGTGAATGCTCAACGGGGAGCCAGATGTCGGTGGGAATCACTTTCAGTTCACCCATGATGGTGGTTAGCTGTCCAGGCTTGTGGGGGGACTGAGTGGGAAGACTCTGGTCTCTGGGCCATGTTGGTCCACTTCTCCACCTACACCGTGACCTTAACGTCTTGCTGTATGACCTCCCGTTAATACTAGCAACAACTAGTGCAAGTAGGCACCAGGACTATACAAGATTTAATTATGAATAAACACAGTATATAGTATGATTTCACACAAACGTTACAGTAGGTGTTAAAATGATCTCCTTACTGTGTTAGCAGCATGGAAGCGTGGGTACTTGAGTCACATATATATATATATTTTTGTATGTTTTTGTGGGTAATGTGCCTATGATATTTAGTTCTTCATTTCTGTTGCATAGTTCTATGTGTGTGTGTGTGTGTTCTGGCTTGTGCTGCCGCCTCCACATCTCTGTGGCCTCCGAGCTGGCTGCCTTCCCGGCCAGTGTGCTGCACACTGGGTGTCTGGGTGCGTCGGTGTGGCCTTTGAGCCCCGGGACCAATAACCTCCAGTGTGCAGGTGCCCCCCCAAAGCACCGCTTACTGTATGTCTGCAGGCTGTTAACACACAACTTCTCTGTCTTCTTGTTTTGCAGTTCAATCCTTCACCTTCACCCCTGCAGGTACTGTTCATTTGTCCTGTCTTCTTAACCTGTCCAAACCACAGGTCCCCACCTCTTACCTGCTTATTGGATGTGTTTGTTGGCTTGTCAGACCCCTGGTCATGCCTGATGCGAGTCCAACCCTCCTCTCAAGGTGGACAGTTTGACCCTCCCAAAAAGAGATGTACTGTATTTGCTTATTAGTCTTGACCAGGGCCCTGCAAACCACATCTTCAGATTCCATCCAACCCATTGCCTTCACTATGTACTGTGTTGTGTTGGTGTATGTATGTGTGATGTGGCCATCTGCTGCTGAATGAAGCTTCATCGTGTCGGGTTTGTGTTTATTGTGGTGCTGAGTGAAAGTCTTTCTTCTTCGCTCATCAAAGCACCCAAGTCATTTTACCTTGCTGTTTTCCTTCCCTGCCAATCAATATGTTACGCACATTTTAAATGATGTTCCATAGGGATTGGTTGGGATTGGTCAGCGGTTTTGGTTTGTTTCGTCCTGTTGTATTCCTCTTTGTCTGTTTTCATGATTTGTAGTGTTTTAGCTCTATAGTGTCAACTTTGGCATATTTACTGAAATATATTTAGCTCATTGTCGCCATAGAAACTAATAATTTAATGCAAAAGATCATCGTCCACTAAAAGTCCATCTGATGGCGGCCTCCTTGAGAGTCTCACTCTCACTCTCAGTCCATATTTGATCAATTTTGAAGTACTCATTTTTTAAGACTTCCATAATCTGCAGATGAAAGCAGTGCCAAAACACACTCCGTCTCATTGTTGCACGTGTTCATTTGTCAGCCTTTGATAGATATTGAATTGAAGGTTAAAAAGGTAAAACACGATTTTCTCTAAATCACTCTCAAAGGGACTGAGTGAGTTTTGGAAATGTGCTTATTGCGTGGTATTATGTTAGAGATAGAGCGGTGCAATGAGACAGAGAGAGACTTTGTCTCTTTGACTGGCGTGGTGCGGTGAGTCAGGACGGCAACAGCAGCCCATCGCTCTCCTTTTTCCTGTGCGTCACTAAGCTAGCCACATCCTGTCAGTAATAGACCAACACCCCATTGTAGCCTGAGGAACGACCGGCAAAAGCCAAAGAACCCATAAACGAAACACTGATGGTGAAACCAAGGTGAATGGGATGGCATTAGATGGTAAGCACACCTCGATGATGCTAGGCATGAGAGTAATTGCGTTTTTACTACTTAGAGGACACAGGGACAAGGAGAGGGCCGGGGGTGGGGAAGACAGTGATTAGACGGTCGTCGAGGTGATTTTCAGAACAGGGCACCCGAGAGGGGCTGGCGATCCTTACGGTGCTCCGTGTCTCGCTGCCGTTGATTGGCTGGCGCGCTGCGCTCGCCGTCTGGGGCTCCTAAAGCTGTCGTCGGTGCAGCACAGGTGCGGTAAATCAGCACACCGTGGAGTGTACAGCTAGTGCAACAGAGAGATTTGATGGAATTTTTATTGGCTGATCATGCCCATCCACCCCCCCCCTTCCCCCACACACTTTCCCAACCCACCACCTCTCTCTTAATGCTTATTAAGAAGGATTAATCTGTATTCATATTGGGGGATAGTGCTTATCTGGAAGGAGTAGGAGAGAACCACATTGCTGTGGCTAACATTAAAGTCCTCCACAGCTGCACAGAAATGTGTCCGGGCACAGATAGCAACTTCAGAGGCTTCCTGCCTGCGTACATATATATGGGGGGGGGGGGGGGGGGGGGGGGGGGGGGGGGGGGGGGGGGGGGGGGGGGGGGGGGGGGGGGG
>JAODUK010000005.1:1017011-1041649 GCA_027564635.1 Typhlichthys eigenmanni
CCCCCCCCCCCCCCCCCCCCCCCCCCCCCCCCCCCCCCCCCCCCCCCCCCCCAACGGTCTTGGGCAGCCAGTCGTGAAGGACAGGCGCAGCTTGACTGGCGCAGATGCAGATACATCATCTCCCCTTCACTGGCATGCAAAGTGTACGCTGAAGAGGAGCAGCATGTCTCTCTCTCTCTCCCTCCTTCTCTATCTCTCTCTCTCTCTCTCCCTCTGTGTCTCTCTCTGTCTCTCGCTCTTCTCTCTCTTTTTCTCTGAGTCTCTCACACACATGTTAAGTTCAATTCAATGAGCTGTATCGACATTACTGTAACGTCTTGCAAAAGCATCAAACAAAAATCCAAATAGAGTCAGGTCCATCAGCTTGGACAGTACACAACATGAACAATAGTGCAACATCAACACTGTTGTACATACTGTAGAATATCCCACCTCTATATTCTATATCCTCCAACCACTTATCACCAGATCACATCACATTGTGTGTGTCTCAGCGCATGTGTGCGGTGTGTGTGTGTGTGGTGTGTGTGTGTGTGTGTGTGCACGTCTGTGCCTCAAGCACACGCAGAGCGGAAGCGGTATCTCTCGCGCACACAAAGAATGGAGGGAGGACGAGGGGAGAGATCCACATGTTAGCAGCACCGTGGGTTTGAACTGCATGAATGGCAGGGATGAATATGTTAAGTGGTGACCCGACCTGAAACAGCAGCAATGCCCTGAGACACCGGGGTCTCCCACCCTAGACCCCAGGGGCCAACCTGCTAGCATAGCAGCTAACATTTGTTTATTCAACCTGCAATGAGAGCCAGCCTTGTCCATGAATGGCTCCATTGTTCTTCCACTATCAGCTCTTATTCAAACACAATAGGCTTTGCTACGGGCACAGAAATGGAGGACGTCTTTGAAAGCACTTCAATCAATCAATCAATCAATCAATCAATCAATCAATCAATCTAACTAACTAACTAACTAACTTACAAGTGGAATATACTGTACATACTAGGGGAAAGCTTGTTTAAGGTTTCTTTTAAATATGTGCATGCTCTGCTATTCTCAGGTCTATGGCACCCCCAGGTTGGGGCCATAATGTCTAGAAGCACTTCTTCCTCCTGTATTTAGCATATGACCAACCGGACTCACTCACAGTTCATTTGTGCCTACCAGTATTGCACTGTGCAAACTGTGAAACACAAAACTAACTGCACTTCTGTGTGTGAGGATGGATTCCGCTCCTAATATTAATATTATTAATATGAATAGAGCAGTTAGGTGACATGTTTGCTGTTGATGGCGAAGAGCAGTCATGTGTTTGCGGTTGTCGGTGCTGCTGTTGATCTGTTTTGTCTGTCTGTCTGTCTGTCTCCTTTGCAGATGTCCCCAGTGGCGGCCAGGGGGATAAGACGGGCACCATGCTGTCAGACGGAGCCATCTACAGCAGCATAGACTTCACCACCAAGGCCAGCTACAGCAGCCCCGGCCAGACGTTCCAGGCCACGCCCTACGCCACCACGCAGATCCTCCACTCTGGCAGCATCCACGAGCTGGCTGTCGACCTGCCCGAGGTCCAGTGGAAGGCTTCACTCCAGGCCAAGCAGGACATGGCTAGCCTGGGCTACTCCCTGCCCGACAAGAACTCATGCAACAACAGTAAGTCGCGTGGCAGGGGCGGGGGGGAAACGGGGTAAAGCACGGCGTTGCACCACTGCTTTTTTTGTTTGGGAAGTTTAATAATGAGCGAGAACCCATTCCCATGGGTGAGAAAGCTGTTCTAAGCTAACTAGCTAACTAGCTTACACAACCGTAACCGCAAGATGGCAAGCCTGTTGAGTGACAGGTACTCAATGTCTTTTACACATCAGTGCAGAAACTCAGGCTCACAGCAATGACCCAGCAGCAGCTTGTGGGTTTGACGGCTACTATTTCACCATACAAACCTGTCAATCCCTACTGTCTGTGGAACAGAGGGTGTGTTTGAAATACTTTTATTTTTGTCAGCAGACATCATGTTGATAAATGTGTTTGAACACATTGGTAGCTCCAATGTGCAGTTAAGATAGACATCCATGTCATTGAGGTTTTAAGAGGGTTTTACACATTTACAATACATTATATCCATTTTAGCTGCAATATTTTAAAAGAAAATATCAAAATTACTTAACACTTTGTACTGATATTTAATCAAATCATATTTAATTTCCCAACAGTGTAAAATATTAGACTATTTTTACCGAATCCCCCAAATTAAACAAATCTTTAAAACTTCAGATTTCAGGTGGCTTTATTTTATGCAAGAATATTATGTGCATGATCTCTCAACATGAGAATAGTTAATAATATATATGGATTCTCTGAACATTTTATTGTTACCTTCAAAGGGTCTGATTGATATATTGTTTCTTTTTTTCCAGTTTTTTGGTTATGCAATTTAATTATTTCTTTTGGCCTGTGAAGTAGATAATTTCCATTATCCGTGACAGATGTCAGGTATATTTCATAGCACACAAGTGAAACAAAGTTAGATAGTGGTTAAAAAAATTGCCCTATGTGAAAATACAGTGTGGTGGATCAATGAAGACCTGTTTACAAGCCACTCTCTGCTGCTTGCCTGATGCTCTAACTGCATGCGTGCATGTGCATGTGCTTGTGCTGACAGCCAGTCACGTGAAACCACTGTAATATTTGCCCTTTGACCTCCACTGTAGCGCTCCTTTTCATTCCTGACTACCGATTGGCTGACGGGTTGTCTAATAGAATCCCACACAACCAATCACAGGATTTCAGCACCATCAGCTCGCACAACAGCTCAGAGCGCAGCGGCAGCCTGTCAGGTTGGTTTATGATGCAGCAGGGGCTTTGCTCACACATTCCCATCACTTAGAATGCTCTGTAGGTGAAGGCTATCACATCAAAGTGTGTTTGAGTCTACAGCCATGTGCGCTATAGCACAGTTGAGTTCCACAGCATTAACAGCCAGCAAGGACATTGATGGTTTTGGGGCTGCTTTAACACAGCTGACTATATCTTTAAACAGTGAGAATCTATAAAATGGTTTACATGCATTTCAAAGTACATTAGTCCCAGGGATCCGTGGTATACTGTATCACTCAGCAGAATACTGGAATGTACTGGAATGGTTTTAAATGGCACCCAGTGAAAACGGATGGCTATAGCCTCTAATAGTGTGTTGCTGCCATAAAGGCCAGGCTTTGTCTCTCAGTATGTGCGTGAGCAGATTGGAATAGGGGCAGAGGGACTCCTTCAGACAGAGGGCTTGCACACAGACACATGCACTTATGCAGACACGCACACTCACACACACATCAGAGACGCTTGGCTGAATAAAGTGGTAAGAAAGACCTCCCTTTTTCCCCTCGTCTTCTAATGGAGGCTGACTACACTAAAACCCATGTTGAGAGAATTACAATGTCATTTATAGGACACAGAGGCAGCCCTCTGCCATCCTCTCCTCTGCTCTCCCCTTTAATCTAGTTACAGTCTCCTGCTCTAACTGCTCTCTAATTCAATGTGCTTCTGGTACACGGTGGGCTGAGATGGGAAGCATAGTGGTCATGCCCATGAGCACAAGTCTCGCTCTCCGCGCAGACTCAAGGGAGGTTGGCGATGGCTCTGACTCAACGCTCTCTCTCACTTCCACCAGACCGAAGAATGATGGAAAATAAAGGAAGGATCCTGGGTTACTATTATTTACTGGTCAATGGTGAAAACCAGCTGTGAATGGATTTGCCTATTTTGCGGCGAGAAGAGGAAAATTGCAGTTAATTTAAATGTATTTTAAAATGTTTAAAGATTTGATATGTTATATACAGTACTTATAGTATATACATATTCAACAGAAATTACCTTTGCGTTTACAACTTAAAGGTACCGTACAGTACTCATGTAGAGCCACAAGAAACACATTGTGCCCTAGCTCACAGTTTATGTTTTAAAACACAAGCATGCACCAGTGACTGGGTAGAGAGAAGTGTGCAACACTTAGCACTTGTGGGCATGTACGCTTTAACTACATGGGTCTCTCTTGAGACACAAAAGGAGCAAAGAGGGATCTCCGGTGCTGAGATATGAATCCAATGAGAAAGTGCCAAAATCTGCAGTTCCTCCAATGGCCACTTGAGGCTGGCTGCAAAAGGGAGTCAATCTCCTTAAACTCCCATGTTACTGTAAAATGGTCTCTCTAGCTAGTTGTCCCATTCATAACTGTACGGTGGGTGAATTTCTATATTGCTCAACAGTTGAAAATATATTATGGATAGCCAAGAGTACCAGGCAGAGTCAGATACTGCAAAGATGGCGACGGCCAAATCCAGCACATCTTGATCACAGACACTGCTAATGTAATGTACTAGTAGTAAGCATAAATAGTTTAATATTAGAAAATAAATCAATAGAGTGTTGAAGAGTTCTGAAATGTGAACTGTACTAAAATAATTAGGTTTATTAGATTATGTTGTTTTCACTCAAATAAATGTAGTTGGAATTCGTCTTCATAAAGGATACAGTAGCCATACAGCTGTTAAGGAAATATGAATTGGCATGTTCTATCCTTAGATTTGCACCAAAGTTAAGCTCAGCGTTTGAAGAGGGAAAACTCTGAAGTTGCAGTGCATTGCTCTGCCTCTGGACAGCAGGGATAATGAACAGCAGGTCTGAGGGAGGAGACCAGGATGAAAAGGAACAGAAATAGAGTAGCTTTCATTGCAGCCATGATGTCAACTGGGAACCTGACATTGCTCATTAAAAGCTATCTTAGAGAAAAGATTAAGTCGTTTTTCCTTAAATTTTCTGATATTCCTTCTACTACAGCTATCGGGTTGTGTTAGTATGGAATACATTATTTTCTAGCTGTGAAATTATTTCTAACTTATTTATATTTGTATCTGATATTCTTAATTTAACTTATCATGTTTAATATATCACATTAACTACAGTACAAGCATGTTGTTGTTTCTGAGAAAAGGCAGTCAGTTTTTAGGACATTGTTAACCATTCTCCCATTCCCAAGTTAGTTCTGGCCAGAGTCCTTGCGGAGGCACCATAATGTGGCTTTCCCACTCAGCAATGGCTCACCCAATAAAAACAAAGCTAGCTCAAGGCTATGCTACCCTACAGTTATAGGCTGGGAGGGCCCCAAAACCTGAGGTATAAATATTCAGCCCCACGTCTATATTTAGTATTAGCTCTCTTTTGAAGAGAGAGGCCCAGGTTTTGTCAGTGGAGATGGTTAACTCCTGTGTCGTTCCCAGCCACAGCTTTTCTCTCTGTAGTTGTCATATTTGGGGTGAGCCGCTGTAATTCCGGTGCCAGACCATCTTTCCCTAGAAGAGCCTCATTTACAATATTGATGGTCAGTCTTGTGTGGAGGGACTGGGGGTGATTGAATAATCGCGTCCGCTCGCCATTTATTGGCAAAAGTCGAGCTTCGCCCAAAGGTGCAATTAGGAAACCCAATTACTTTCCGACTATACTTACACAGCGCAGCCTCCTGCCTAGGGCTTACAGTTGTTTCTTTTATTACTACCATTCTTTATCAATCTTGCCCTGACAGCTCTCGCCTGTTAGTTCCTCAGCTGTCCCCACAGTATTGCACTGCCGCTGTCTTTCCAGCGCCTTTGTGTCCATGTTGACGGAAACATCTTTTTATAGCTATTTTTATTTATTTATGGATACCAACAAAATTCTACAGTTTTCTGAGTAGCGCATATTGTCTAACATTACCTCCTCTGCCATGGCAAATGCTTTTAGTTTATCAGGAGTGGCTGCATATACTGTAGCTGCAAACTTGTTTTTGATGGCACAGCGCTCATTTGTTGCTATGCCCTGGCCAAGTCCGTTTATTAGATTACATTATGTTATATTGCACCAGATGCAAGGTTCCGTCAGCAGGGGCTTTCTTGTGGCATTGGTGAAAGTGATTACAGGCCGTTGGCAGTGCTGGTTAACCAGCAGATGACAGATACAAATCTGCACGACAGAGTGCCCCAATGATGGCTGGTACCAGCCTGCTCTGTGTGGCTGGTGACGTCAACTTGGGCTATTTCTCTGGATGGAGATGTGAGGTGTTTACTGGCACAGAGACACAGATCCTGCCACAAATGGATTCGTACATGCAAATGTCCTTTTCCAATATACCCCATATGTACAAGGCAAGCTTGCAAATTAGGCAAGGGATATAATTATACTAATACATGCAATTTTGGTGAAGTTTTTCCTTTAGATTTTAACCTTCTAATGTACATGTGTATACATGAAAAAGATGGCTTGAATATGTAAAAAACAGCGCTTGGGCACACAACAAGTTCGATCCAATGAATTTTGACTTTATTGCAGTAGATCAGCTCTATGCTTACTTCATCCATTTGTATGTGTGTACAGTAAGTAGCAGGGAACGAGTCATTAAAAATAAGGCTACAGTTTTTATAAGAGCGGCGTCTCCATCTGGTGGGAGCATCTGAAGCACTTGTTTTGCTCTTAACCCAACAAAAAGATAATAACTTTTAGCTACAGCGGGTTTTAAACCTCTCCCCTGCCTCATATGTCTTATAGGCACATAAAAAACTAAAACAAATTTAATTTCAATTCAGTTTAAACGTCTTTACAAAAGGAGAAATATATAAATACATTAAATAAACAAGTTTCTCTCATAATCACCAAATCATATAAAACCCAATATTGACCTGGCCCTTGCCGGCAGGTTTATAAAGATGTATGGTTTAAGGGGATCCAGTGGTGGAGGGATATGAGTGGAAATGGATGGGGCTGCCAGCTCTCTGGTGTAATAAAAGAAATGAAAATAGTAATAGACTCTCAGTGAATTCCATTAGGGCCGTGCAGACGCTACACAAGCCATTCATTATGAAGATGCTCTGAAGTGAGATATTTCACCGTGGAAGCCTGGCGTGAAAGGAGACACTGAGGGATGGCCAGAGCACAAAGGTCTGCCTCGGCCGCCCATTTCCTCCTCTTTCTCCTGTTTCTATGGAGATTCGAGGAGCTTCAATCGATCACTCAAGCGGGCAGCCTTGAGCCACACCCCCCCTCCCCTGGCATGTGGCGGTGACAGGCGGGGGGCCGTGGAGGTCTTGTGTTTGGACTCTCGAGGGTGTGTTGAAATCTGTGGGCTATATTAGGCTACACCAGCTTTGTTTACTATTCATTCTTCTTCTGTCTTACTTGTAGTAGGCAGAAAATCATCTACAAACCATCACATCTCCAGTACATCAAAATACGTGTTTAATTATTATTGTTATTTATTCACACACATATATAATGTATGTTTATATATATATATATAAATAAATAAATATATATATAAATAAAAGAGCGTGATAATAATACAGTACTATTTCCTTATCAGTGAGTTGTCCATATTAACTGTCCCACTCCATTCCAAGGTGGTAAGGGAGGTAAGAAAAAGAAGACCAAGGCTTGCTCCAAGCCCACCAAGGCCAATGGCTCCAGCTGGGCCAATGTGCCCCTGCCCCCTCCACCGGTACACCCTCTCCCAGGCACTGAGATGGACCACTACCCCAATGACCACCATGACGGGGGAGGGTAAGTGTATTATATGTACATGATGCTACTAAACCTGCATCCATGTTTACTGTGACCCTTGAAGCTGCTCTGTGGAATATGTTCTACATTAATATGATATAGCAGCAAACAGCTATAGTCTGTATAACGATATAGTGGAGTCCTGAGCAGAGAATGGCATCACACTCCCTCTGTGTGTGTTGTAGTCTGAGATGCTCTGTGTGTGTGTGTGTGTGTGTGTGCGGCCGCAGATCATTTGTTTTGGTTTGATATGCTGGTGAGTTTAGTGTGACATCTAGTGGCCAAAAGTCATAAAGCTGACTTTAACCTCTCATAGTCTGCTGATCAGCAGCATCAAGTTGGATTATCAACTGTTGTAACAGCCTCTGTTCTTCTTTGAGGCTAGCTAGCTATCTAGCTAAAACTTGATCAAAGTGCATATCTTGTCCTCAGGTCACAAGGCACGCCCACCACCACCCCTCCCCCTCACACACCCACACACACTCACACAGTCTGAATACATCAATAACACACCTGCAGATGGCTGCCGATCCTGTTTTGCAGTCTAAGTTAAAAACAAAGCATTGTTGTGGTTCTCTCCTGCTGCCGTAAGCACATCCTCACAGATGGCTTCAGATTAATCTGTTTGCTGATGTTCACGGTAGATAGAGCAGGATTGTGTTGTATCACAACTATATGAGAATAAGGGTGCAATAAAAACATGTTTTAAGATGAGCATTATAATCTAAAATCAAACACTAAATTCATTAATTTCCTATGTCTGGTCACAGGGTATAATATATTTGGGAGTGATTCTCCAGCCACTGCATTTTACTGAAGTGATGGCTGTGTGTGTGCGTGTGCGTGCGTGTGCGTGTGCGTGCGTGTGCATGTGCATGTGTGCGTGTGCGTGTGTGTATGTGTGTGTGTGTGTGTGTGTGTGTGTGTGTGTGCTGTCTTATCCCTCCAATTTCAAGAGAGTAATCTGCTTTAATAGGCTATCTGGCAAATGAAGAGTCTCGTGCACTGTAAATCTGAGGCTGCACTTAATGGCAGCGGATTAAAACAGTTATGTCCTTTGGAGTGTGCACTGACAAATTCTTTTAATGAACATTTTCTTTACAAGAAGTATTATTTCAGCATGTATAAGCGGAGTTATGGGGAATGAAAGCCTGAATGGTCCCGTAATTCCACGTGCTAAATTCATAGGAAAAGTCTGTCAAGGTCGCGCAGCTACACATTCCAAAAGCATTGTTCAGACTACATTTCACGTGTTCCTCTGCTATGTGTCACTGAATATTTACACCCTAAAATGTGTTCTTTGAAGCTAAACTAAATGACAGTACTGAACTTGTGTTAATATTGACAGCATTCTCATTTTTATAGAAAAAATTTTCTCTCTCTGTTTAATCGCACCCAAGGCCAGTGGTGGTGCGCTGTGAAAGTTAACCTCCCAGCTCCCTGCCTATGTTTTAAACACAATTCAAAGTTGATAGCAAACAGGTTGGTTGCTTGACGACGACGCGTCTCCCCCACACCCAACCCCAGGTATGAGAGTGACGGCTGGGGTCCGCCCATGCCCGTGCAGACCTATCTGCACCAGGGGATGGAGGACGAGCTGGAGGAGGAGGAGGAGCGGGTCCCCACACCGCCCGTGCGAGGCGTGGCATCCTCCCCCGCGGCAGGCTCCACCCTCACGCCTTCCCCCCGCGAGGAGATGGGGCGGCCCATGCTGCAAGCCCACCTGGACGAGCTGACCAGGGCTTACCAGCTGGACATGGCCAAGCACACATGGTGAGAGCTCAGCACCCGCCTACTACATTTTGATTGACATGCACCACCACCAACTACGTAACTCAGTGGCCAGATTGGACATGTTAAAAACGCAAACTTTCATATCTTCTCTTTTTTGTTCCACCACCAAAGGTAGTTTGTGTAACTGCACGCTCTTCATTATACAGTAATTCAATTGTGGCTGCCATCACAAAATTGTTTTCATTTTCATCTCAGAAAAGGTGTCAAGACTGAACCCACCACAATGTAACTTGAAGAACAAAAATCTAATAGATTTTTTTAGATTTCCCAGCCTTTACTTGCGCACAGCCTGGGACACATTGCAGGTTAACTGCATCAAGACTGGAAAGTTATTTTGATTGACATGCGCGACAACCAACTACATAACTCAATTATTGAATCGGACGCTAAACTTATACTGAGGAATTTATTTGCTAACAGACATGAGTCTGGCTGTTTGCAGGTCTTGTAAATAAGTAAGATATAGTTATTGCTTTAAAGGAAGCTACGGTTACAACATGAAATACAGTAAGCAATCATTATTCTATTTAGAAATCACTAGCAATTCATTTAAACACCATCTTAGAACCTCATCAATATACAGTCGAGACATGTTAAAATGTATTTACCTGAAATCATAAAATTAAATAGTTTCAGTTATATTTCGATGTGTAGCCTATGATTTGATATGATGAAGTAATTACATTTTAACATGTCTCGATTGCATATCGATTATTTATTTACAACCAGGAGCTAATACTTGCGCTGAAATTGCATGCCCATATATCTAAAAATAAACCGTTGGTAACTCCGTAGCCATCCTATGATGCCAAAGGCTTTCTAACGCTTCGAAAAATGACGAGAAAGGCCATTGACCAAGATGCAATTTTTGACGAGTTAAGAATGAGAGTGTTGGTCATTTTAATAAGAAAAATTAAATGACAAATCAAGTCAAGTAAATTTTATTTATATAGCCCTTAATCACATTGCAGTCTCAAAGGGCTTTACAGCCTACATTTCACATGGAAACAAAAAACACCCCCTTAACCTGCTCCTCCCCCCAGACAAATGAATGTGTCTTAACATTTTTGTAATCCTCGGTTGAATGGTTATTGCTGTGTTATTGCCTCAGCAGTTTGTTTTGGTCCCCAACTATATTTCACGTTCTGTGTGCTGTGCTATAAAAACACTGCCATTAATCATTTCACATTAATGGCCGCCCGTGCTTCCACTAGCGCACGACTACTGTGTATTGCTTAGCCTGAGACACAAGTTCTTGCCACGGTTGTTTACGCTGCGCACATCTCTGCAGTATTCCATTGTTGTGGCGCTCATGCAAGTCAGATGAAGGTGATGCCTCATTCTGTCAGCGAGGCGGAGGGAATGAGAGATTGGCATCCATTCATAATAGCAGAGGAATGGGGGGATGGGGGCTTGCATGGAGGGAGTTGACATGTTACCCGGTAATGACTATGTTGGTTAGGAAGCATCCATGGCAACAGGCGAAGGCCAGTAATTACAAGCCAATCCCGCCGCAGACTGCGTCAAAAGGCATGGCACTCCTCAGACGAACAGAGCGTGGGCTTCCCGTGAGGTGACAGCCCGGTGTCGGCAGGCGCAGGAGAGCTCGCCTTTTGTATTGGCTGCTCCAGCAATTAGCGGCTCATTGTGTTAGCATGCAAGCAGAGGCACGCTGTAATTAGTGGAGTTGTTCACGTTATTTTCCCAGACCATAGTGTCATACCGTAAAAGGGTCTCAAAAATAACTTGACACACACACACCCCACCCCGGCCCTTTGTGCCATCCTGCCATAAGTCCGTCTATCTGGGCACTGGTCCTCGCACCACATTCCTGGATGTGTACAGATGTAAACACCACCCTGTCTCTCTCTCTCTATCTGTCAGGCACATACAGGGGGGCTCTCTCCCCCCCCTGGCCCCAGCTCCCCCGGTGGGCTACGTGTCCAGCACGCTGGTGTCTGACCTGGAGACGGACCTGCCCGATGATGATGAGGAGGATGAGGAGGAGGAGGAGGAGGAGGAGGAGGAGGAGGATGAAGGCTACGGGGCCAGGCATCCCAGAGGCATTGAGAACACGCCAGGCTCCAGTATGGACAACCTGGACAGCTCTTTAACAGGTGAGCTATTCCACCTCCTGGACGCTTTTATGTATACTGTACTGTATGTACATAGAGAAGCCCAAGGGTAGGAAAACAAACTTATATCATACACAAATCCAGAGTTAAAGCTAAACATGCCTCAACTGTATGTTTCTGTTACGTTGTTTAGTTGACAGTTTTTGTTATTTTGTTCTTTTTTTCTTCTCTCTTTTCTCTCTTGTTATTTTTCCTTGTTGTAGCACAAATTGCATTGCTTTGTCCATGGTGGCAGTAAGCAGTGCCTGTTACCGTAGTAACACTTTTGCTGATACACAACCCTCATCACACCTTCACTTAACCAACAGAAAGTGTATTCAAAAAGCCTTTCTTGAACCACATGCTGCAATATTTCTGTTTATGTTATCGTTCTAATAAAACTGTTGCACATGCATACATGCAATAATCATAGCTCAAACGTTTTTAAATCCTATTAATTGTGCTGCATATCTTGTTTGGATCAAGCTAGGCGACATGTTGTCCACGAGCATGTTGTGTTCTAATTTGTACAGTATGTGAACATGCTGGCAGATTGAGCCTCCATCATGTTTTTGAGCACTTCTGGCAGACTCTGGGGAATTATAATTATCTTTTCTCTAAGAGATAAGAAAGTCCATGAATTTTAAGCAGGACAGCGAGAAGGAAATTAAGAGGAGAAAGAGTCAAAGTGAGCAGGAGAGACCGTGATTTAAGTCAAGCACAGAACCGGAGCCGGTGCTACCCATATCTTTCCTGGAAGATTTGAAATACATTTCACGTGTGGCATATTCCATTCCAGACTGGCTGCACCATTTCCATTTTTACAACTCAGTGAAAGCTTTAACAGCCGTCTGTCGGGGAGGGCATTTGAAGGGCGTGACATTGTAACAGTGGAGACAGCTAGCCGTGCTGGCTCATACTGGCCTTTATACCAACTGACCGGGCTAAAGTGGCCGCCTGTAAACCGAAACTTACACCTGACCTGACCATCCATATCCAAGGGATATTTGAGAAATTGTTGTGAACAAAGCTATCGTGAACAATGTGGACAAAAGGTTAGGTGAAATACTGATTGAGTTTGTCACTGTGCCAATACACATCTTGTTTCACCTCCCACAACAGCCTGTTGGCGGGGAGGAGTAGTCAGCTAGCTGGCTAGGCAGAGTGCAAATAATGTCACTGAAGGTATGAAAGCAGAGAGAAGGATGGAGAAGAAATGATAGCAGAATGGTTGACAGGGCTGGTTGCTGGTCCATCCCTCTTGTGGCAGCCTTATAGTGTCGTTTTCCTCGGGATGATGGAACAGTGGCTGTGTTAGTGCTGACACATGGTCCTACTGATGTATTTAGAGGAATATAAAGCAGCAACTGGGCTGTAATCTGCCACCGCATCTCTCCTCCACTGTATTACTCTGAGGATAGCACTATTTCTTCTTATCTCTCTGAAAGTCAGCCTCTCCCCCTGTCACTTGACAGGCCAGACACAGTCCCAGCTCCAGGGTTTGCAGTGGCTGCAGTAAAGCGCTGAGATTTATTGTGGCCACCATTTTGAGGCTATACATGGGCGGTGGGGTGTTGGGATTGGTGGGGGGGCAAGACTAGACTTCACTTGATGGATTTGTCATTGTTTTAATAACATGGAAATAGGTCTGTATCCCTAATGTTACACCCAAGGCCAGTAAATCAAACATTCTCAGTTCTGCCCCAGAAAAAAACCAGCCAACCTTTTCCTCTGGGGCTATATTTCACCAGCAGGTTGTCTGTTTGGGCTCCCCGATGTGTTATTTTGTGCCCTGGAATAACACAACACGTGTTTCAGTGGATAAATGTAAATCATGCTGTTGTAGTGTGTATTCAGTGGCCATGTTTTGCCTGAACCCAAGACCTGAAGTCAAGCACAGGGGTATTACCAGGCTGTGTGTGTGTGTGTGCTGATGTAAAGTCGCTGTACGGCTGTTATGTCTGCAGCGAGCTGAGCGCTGGGCTGTTCTGGGCGATTACTCTCCCATAAAGACATGCCAGGTTCGCGCGGAGCACGACCACGTGTCTTGGTGGCAGGTAGAAAGAGGCCTTCTCGTCAGGGGGAATGATTTCCTCGCGTAACGACATGCAGGGTCTCTCGGTCGATTATAAATCAGTTTTAGCAGCGGGAGGATCCAAGGGCTGTTTTACCGCCTCCGGCCAACTCACGTCTGTGGGCCTTGCTCCGTTAATGCGTGGAGACGGGAGGAGTCGGTCAGTGCTTTTTAGAGTCGTGTGATTCGGGTCATTGCTCTGGGTCAGGTCTTGATTCCATGGCAGGCTATAGCCTGTGGTGTAAACCTTGGTATTAGTGCAGTGATTATTAGGTGGTGGGTCGCGAGCTGTGTGGGGAGTGTGCTTCAGCGCGGTCAAACGTAGGGTGCACTTACATTTCAAGGTTTACTGCACTTTTCATTTTGTAAAGAGGCATGTGTTCCTGTGTTTTGTTTCATATTTTGATGTAGAAATGGTAGATTGTTGCACAACTTGGTTTGTGACTTTAATTATTTTGATTTGGAAATTACTTTTTGAGTCATGACTCAATGACCAAGGATGATTGTGGGTCCTGAGTTTCGTCCAGTTGAGAAATACTGTATTAGAAGATATAGTATAGAAAATACCTCTATTTCTATTAAGAGGCACGGATATTGTTTTTATCAAATGATTGTTCTAGATTGATTGGAAGGTGCCTTCTGTGAATAGAAGGTACAACAGAAATGTCATCTCTGATGTGATTGTCTGAGGAAGGTTCCATAGCTGAGCCAGATGAGCTGGGAGCCTCGATGCTTTGGCTGGCACTGGCTATTCTTCATGAAATGATCTATGCTTTGTGGGAGGATAGAGCCCAGCAGAACTGCATGTTCAATAATAAACGTAGGGTTCCATGTCTCATGTGAGTTCCTGTTAACCTGGGAGCAGTTTTGCTGCAATAGGGTCAGAAAGCTGGGAGCTGAGAATGCAATATAGGTTATATCTGTTTGTAATGGCTTGATCATTTAACTGAGGTATATGGTTTAACTGAGGTATATGGTTGGTTGAAACTTTGGTTTTCCATTTAGTTTGTTGAATAAAATAAGCCTTTATATTTAGTTTAAAGGGACCCTTTTTTATCTCTGTCTTCAGGTTGAAATGTCCATTGTGGTTGAAGCCAGTGTCACCTATATAACATTGTTGGGGTCTGAAAGATGGAATGCCCCTCTGGCACCACAGTGTTTAGTAGCAAGCACTCCTCTCTACCCCTCCCCTCCATGTACAGCCACCCACACATTTGTAAATCGTTTCAGTGCAATAGCAACAGTAATAGCATAACAGCAGTAATAGCATTAGCAACAGTAATATCATAACAGCAGTAATAGCCACAGCAATAGCAACAGCAATATCATAACAGCAGTAATAGCCACAGCAATAGCAACAGTAATATCATAACAGCAGTAATAGCCACAGCAATAGCAACAGCAATAGCAGTGACAGTGAACCGGTGAAGTGGGCCGTGAACTCTGGGTTCTGTGGTGCTTATGCACAACCGAGGCATGTGCCTATACCAAGTCATAGTGCGAGCCAATGGGAAGAAGTGCCATTAGTGAGGTCCCAGCTCTCTCTGCGGCTGATGCAAGTGTGAGTTGGCATCATGAACATCTCACACACTCGGCTGCCAGGGTGGACTCTCGCCCTGTGTTCTCCCACTGACCTCCATTTGTTTCTTGTTCTCGCGCACGCGTCAACTTAAACATGGCCTCTCTCCAGTGACTGACCCCCCCCCCACTCAACCGTGGTACGTGGGTGTGTGGGTACAGAGCGCGCACAGCTCGCTGCCACGGGCATATCCAACAGAAACCCAGTGCGCTCGACACTCGTTTGCCAAAGTGGCGTATTTTTTTTGGCAGTCGGGTAGTTTTATATTTAAAGGACTGGCTGTGGTCGTTGAGTATGAGCAGAAGAAATGGGAGCATAAAGACACGCTGTCTCGAGCAGAGATGCAACAGTGCCTGCACTATGCAAAGTTGCGTGGCTCTCTTCAATTCTGTCACATTTCCCATTATCTTGGAGTATTTCTGAGATTTAGTATTGATTTAATTTTCCGGCATGGCATTTTACTAGGCTGTTTAATCCGCCCGAAATGTGACACGGCGGTAATATAGTTCAGCCGCCTCACCTAGCCAAATTGATTTTGCATTCAAACTCTATCTCTGCTTTTTGGAGACGTTATTGCCACGGACAACGGTGTCAAGCGGGGCACAGGAGCGCTAGCTGTGTGTGTGTGTGTGTTTGTGTCACCCAACGCTATAGCTGCTGCCCATGTTGCACCTGTCTGTGTGTGTGTGCGCGTGCATGCGTTTGTACTTCATTCGTGTTTGTGTGTGTGTGTATATATGTGGACGGGCTGCTTGCGTGTGCAAACTGCGTGTGCAAACTGCGTGTGCAAACTGCGTGTGCACGTGTGTGCGCACAGTATTCAGCGTGCGTCTGGTGAAGGTGTGCAGGCCAGAACAGAAGCACAGACTCTATAGCACACACACGCCCCAAGCGTAGAGAGCCATTAAATGCTGGGACCATTGACTCCTTGTTATTAGCTCTCATTTAGAGATTAGCCCACTAAATGTATACAGAGCTGATGCAATCCTTTATAAGGATTGTGTCCGTAGAGTATCCCCAAGCCAGCTATTTTAAAATTGATGTGGCTGAACGTTTGAAATTCTGCATTACACATACGCACACACACACACACACAATAGGTTACAAGCTGGCTCTCCCGCGCACACACACACACACACACATTTGCACGCACACAGGTTACAAGCTGTCTATCACACACACACACACACACACACACCCACGCAAACACACACACACACACACACCAGAGCGTGTGCTGACACTGTAGCTCCTGCGGTGCTCCTCCCCAGGCTCCATGGTGAACGGCTGGGGCTCTGCCTCGGAGGGGGAGGACCAGCGATTCTTCTCCAGCAGCCACAGGTCCAGCCTGGGCAGCTCCTCCTCCGACGGCTCTGTCTTCGCCCACTGCAGCTTCGCCCAGGCCCTAGTGGCCGCGGCTGGCAAGGCCGGATACCAGCTGGAGGGCACCAGCCTGAGCAAGAGAGGTGGGGGGCCGGGGGGGCGGAGCCTAACACCTCTGACTGGAAGACACACAAGCGCTGTCCTGTACTCCTGTCATCTACGGGCTGTTGACCCCCCCCCTTCCCCACCTAGAAAAATTCCGGCTGGTGATTTCTATTCTGTGGCTGCTGCTTCTTCCAGGGACTGTGGCTTGAGGTTGTGTGTGGCACCCCTGTTGTACTGTCCACGGTCTTTATTCCTTGGCTCTATATGCCCTTCTACTCTTTTGCTGGCTGGGCTGTCTGGCTTACTGCGCTTGGAGGTTAATGAATTAAGTAATGCTGGTCGGCTGTACTTCACGTTGGTTGATCTTATTACAGGCTTCTTCTTAACAAGCGTTCTTTCTTTTCTGAAACACTTAACCTAACATTTCTAATTAATTCCATTAATTTACCTTTATTCATATCCTGTGCATTTACAGCTCAGGCTGCACTGTAAAAAAACCATCTTTCAGATCCTGTTTACAGCTCAGGTTTACACTGTAAAAATCATTCTGACCCTGTGCGTTTAACACTCAGGTTGCACTGTAAAAAACACATCTTTCAGATCCTGTTTAAAGCTCAGGCTACACTGTAAAAAACTCATTTTTCAGATCCTGTTTACAGCTCAGGTTTACACTGTAAAAATCATTCCGACCCTCAGATTGCACTGTAAAAAAACACCCCACATCTTTCAGATCCTTTGCATTTACAGCACAGGCTACTTTGCAAAAAATGTATTTATTAATTTCTGTTCATTTACAGCAGAGCCTACACTAAAATATAGGGTTCAACTGAACTGTTAATGCTTAGGAATATTTCTACAACAGGACTTCAGATTGTATTATTTTACAGTGTATTCCGCTCACTGCATTACCCTGCACAACCACTAACCCACTCCCATGGACGCCTCTGTCATCCCCTGCAGGTAGAGGCCTGTTCCACAGGCCGCGGCCTAGCAGCCCCTTCTCCACAGACGGCAGCACGGTGGGCACACACAGCCTAGGCCACCAGCGGGCTGCCCGGCCCACCCGCAAGCCCCGGGGCCAGGGCACAGCACCGCCCCACCGGCGGGACGCCAGTGCGGATGGTGAGCTGGTCACTGTTGTGTTGCTGTGCTTTCACTGATGTCAGTCCGTGTCCGTGTCAATCAGCATTAACGATCATATAGTCAAACGAAAATGCTAATATTTTGCATATCACAGTAAAATGCTAAATGTGTGTGTTTCTCAATCAAATCTTTATTTTCACGCCAAGATATGGACATTTCCTGGCAGCGTTGATGCAACTATAAATGACGCTACAGTTGCTTCATTATTAATGTTTTAATTTGACACCATTACATCGATGACATTTCAAGTGATGAGTCACGTTTTTATCAATAGCACTTCAAGAATAAACAAATAAGAAGACTCTGGATTGGGCATGTGTCTACCAAAATATTTATTTTAAGATGGCAGCGCACATGAGCTCTTTTTCAGGGGCTTTTTGCTGCTAAGTTACCAAATCCGTCTTCTAGCACTTCCCCAACTTTGTCGTCAACGTCAACCGTATTAGGCTAAGGCTATTGTCTTTGATGGTAACTTTAGTTAACTTTAGGAAGGTTAAGCTGAAACAATGTGAATATATTCTGTTTACACAACTCATACTAGTGATCACACATGTGATTGACGGTTCTGTGGTTCCGCCCCCTCCAGATCTACCTCCCCCTCCGGAGCCCCCTCCCTGCCAGGGGCAGGGCCGTATGCAGGGGGCCCGCAGCGTGGGCAGCGTGGGGGGGCCTTCCCCGGACAGGAAGGCCTCCTCCCTGGAGCGCCAGCCCGCGCTGGGACTCCCGTCTGGCCCGGAGGATGGCAGAAGCTCGGTGGACCGGCAGGCGCGCACGTCTCAGGACCACCCACACCCCCACCACCGCCAGGCCCAGGACAGGCTGGGCTCCATGGACCGTGGGGAGGACGTCCGCCGGGGACACAAAACAGGTGGGGTTTACAGACTGAATATAATCGTTGCTGACTGGCTCAGAGGCTCCCAAAATTCAAATTCAAATTGAAATCCTAATAGTGTGAAAGGTGCAGCGATTGAAACCCCAGCATAATCTCACAATAGCCAATGAGACATGAGCTGACTAATCACAACAACATCGCCATAGATACTGGCAACCATGTAGGCTGCTTAGCTTCCATGGCTGTAGCCTACCTTCCAGATCGCGCTGCAAACAAAAAACTATTACGTTGTGGTTTTTCTTGTCGTGTGAATTCCCCCTTCTATTAAAGGTATAGTAAGCGATTGTAAGCTAAGCTGTCAATTTCTCTAAATTTATCTTTGCAGAGAGAAAAAAAAAATTCTCTTTGCATGCTGAAAAATAATTCTGGTACTTCTACACAACCCAGGCTCTGTAAATAGGAACACAGACAAAGTGGTGCAGGCTGCATACAGCAACAATATCATAGCCTTCTCAATGTTTTTCCAATGTGTGGGGCAGAGCTTCTGAGGGAGCACCCTATGGCATTGAAGGGAGTGGTGCTTTTGTTTTCATTTGAGTTTGAATTTAGCAGGCGTTCTCAAGAATAGCTGACCCTACCTTTTAAATTGAAACCAAAACACAAAGTATTACAATAATTAAATCAGCGTCTATTGCCCTTTCTGATCCCAGACTAGTGTAAAGTCTAAACATGTCTGCTAGTTGCAAGCATTGCCTGTGTGGAAGAAAGCACTATTGGATGGGGGCAGAGGTGGCAACAATAGGACAGGACTTTGTTGCTGCTGTGCCTGGGCAGTGTGTGGCTGTTGGTTCTCACTCACTCGCTGGTGTTCAGTTAGGCTTCCTGCTGAGCTCAGACTGGGCTCCCATGAACAGATTGCACTGTCTGCCACTTGTTCTGGCTTCCAGAATGCCCCCTCTCCCCCCATCCCACCACCAGCCAGATTCCACTGCTGCAGTAAATGTGTCCAATATTGGCCCGCTCCGCTCCAACCCAAGCAGGAGGCCTCTGCAGCTGAGAGGCCCTCTAATTGCCTAGCTTTCCTTTCTCACACACACACACACACACACACACACACACCCATCTGTGTGCATGTGTGTGCATGCGTGTGCATGTCAGAGTGTGTGATCATTATAACCAGCCATGCTGTGTGCCAAGGCTTTCACAGACACTCCATCTGACAGACAGACGGACAGCTTATATGAGATACACAGGCAGACAGACAGACAGACAGCTTATAGGAGACACAGACAGACAAACAGACAGACAGACAGACAGCATATAGGAGATACAGACAGACAGCTTATGAGACAGACACAGACAGACAGCATGTAGGGTACACAGACAGACAGACAGACAGCATATGGGAGACACAGACAGGCAGACAGACAGAGAGCCTTCAACATGAGACAGACAGGTGCCATATTCAGCATCATTGCCACAGCACGCTATCATTCCCATAGGGTGTGCAGTGCAGAGTGGCACACACTGGAGTCCACAGAGGCCAGGACAGGCTCAGTTACAGTCATTAGTGGAGCGGGCTAAGGGCCACTGTTATACTAGGGGGGGCTCATTGGCTAGCATAGTCTCTTTTATTGTGTTTACCTACTTATAGGGCTGCTACTGTGTGTGTTCATGTGTGTGTGTGTGGCTGCCTTGCTGCCTGGCTGTAAGTCTTCTCTGCGTTGGCACCGGCACACTGCAGATGTCAGGGCGAGTGAGGGAGTGGGGGTCTTTGTCTCCATGCTGCTGACGCAGGCAGCTAACAGCACTGTGGCTAGCCAACAGCCTTCTGCTACTATAAAGCATCAGAGGGACTGGAGACGAACACATTTCAGGTTGCTTCTGTGCGATGCTTGCTGACCTCACCCAGTTCAAACTGTCTACCAAACCACATCCAACCACATCCAACCATTCAAACAGGCCCATTACTCTTATATTTATTTTATATTTTATATATATATATTATTTTTTTTAAGCTAATTAAATATGTTTTCCCTTTGTACTGTTTCTGTAAAACTGCTTTGAGTAGTATCTTATTGTATTATTATTGTTGTTATTATTAGTAATATCGTTGGTAGTGGTAGTATTATTGGCAGTATTAGACACTGATGTGTGTGGGTGTGTTGTGTCCTGTGCAGAAGAAGCCTGCCTGCCCTACAGTAAGCCATCGTTCCCTTCACCTGGGGGCCACAGCTCCTCTGGCACGGCCTCCTCCAAAGGCTCCACGGGTCCCCGCAAGGCAGAGGGCCCGCGGCAGCCCCAACAGTGGACCGCCACAGAGCACGCAGAGTTCCTGGGGACCAACGGGCAGGGGCAATACTCGGGAGAGTTATGTGAGTAGCAGCAGTGTGTATGCTGCACACTTGGCATGTCAGAGAATATTACTGTATGTTGGGTCCCCCCACCCGCCATCTCATTATTCCCGTATATTGCACAAATACTTTATCTAGCAGTTAGCCAACATTAGCCTGCGTTATGCTACCGTACCCCATATACTTGCAGTATGCTAGTATGCAAAACATTATAGTGTCATCATGTTTGTTGAATAATTGCTATCAGTCAAAACATTACTATGAGTGTGACAGTTGTATATAATGATGTTAATGCTACATGTAACACACGGTACACTCCTCTGCTCACGCCTTCTCACAGAGTGACCTGCCTAACATGAACTGGAGCAGGCCTGGTCCTCACAAGAATGGTGCCTCACTAGCTGGGGCAATGAACTTTGTCCTGCCTGTGTGTTCTGAGTGGAGCAGACGGTGCCGGTGAACGCAGCCACGTCACAGGACTGTAAATGTGATGTATAGACGCCACATACTGTACATCTCACTGTTGTTGTCCACCTCCTACCTTACTGTAATGTTGTTTTTGTTAGGAAAAAAATAAAAAATAAATAATGAAAACGTCTTTATGAGAACAACACATTTTCACAGTAACAGCCCTTAGGTGAAAAGGGACATTTGTTTCTTGTAAATATATTCTTTACATTGTTGTTGCATTGCTATGCAAAGCCTATTTCACTTTCACATTTTGATTTCCATTTACAGGTACGGTTTGGTTACTTGTATTATACTATGTGAATTAAGTTGGCTGGCTGTTGTGCCATAAAATAATAGTTTTTTTGTCCATTGTTTGTTAATAGTTACCATTGATTAATTATCATTATTATTACTGTTAATTATTGTTTTTGCACTGCAATTTTTGGTGATAAGCACAAAACATAGCTCCTGCTGACATGAAGAACTGAAAGAATATGTGAAGAGGAGTTTCTGTACTGTAAAGTAGATAGAAAAAAATATATACTAATGTACAGAGAGATATTAAAGAGTAAGGCTTTGCTCATGGACAGCAACTAATGCCCATTCACACAGTATAGACTGAGTGGCAGGTATAGGGTTCCTACGAGTCTTTTGTTTTGAAAGGGCAGAGATTAGGCTGGAATAATTGCACTTGGCGGGAACTGCATTGCATGATTTAGTTGAGTGTTTAATACCTACCTTGGCTATTAAAAGGCATACAGGTTTTAGTCATGTCCAGGCATTGTCGTTTTCAGAAAAACTGTAGGCCCATTGAGGTCTAGTCTTCATCACAATATTTTCTATTAGCATAAGCATTTGTGTTTTGTATTTGTGTTTTGTTTTCTTTTTAATTTCATGCATTTAAGTTATACTAAATTAACTAAATTAGCTGCAGCTGACAGTAAAACACAAACTAAAAGGGTGAGAGGGAGAAATTATTTTGTTTCATCATAGCACTTATCATGGCTACAATAGTGAAGTTATTATAAAAGTAGCACTATTAAATAATCTAACACCACAGCCTATTTGGCAGGCTGCTGTGTATGTACCACATGCTGATTATACAATCAGTCAAATGGAAAAAAGGAATAATCGACTTAGTTTACATTTGTCCTTTGAGTTTTACCTGTGTTCAGTTCTGTCCAGTTTCAATATTGTTTTCTTACTTCATAAGAGCACTTATTGTTGTCTTTTTCATACTGTTTTTCACACACACTATATTATTATCAAGAGAAACATTACACAATATGACATAACCTCTCCGAGCGAGATAGCCAGTGACATTTGAAAGAGAACAACAATGCTTGGCCCAAATGTAGTCCTGCATATTATCTGATCTAATGAAACAGCTGTTACTCTGAAGTATGGTTCCTCAGTTGCCAGGATACTATGATTAGCACAGTGTTGTGTCAGTAGCTTGGCAGTGTCAGTGTTAGGTGCTGTCCTGACGGAGATAAGCCTTGTAAATGAACTAGCAGGTCGCACTGCCTGTCTCTAAAGCCACAGTCTGCAGCAGGCCGCTTACTGTCTGCAATGACCAATACATGTTCACGTTCCCTCTGCCACAGAGAACTTCTCAGCCTCTGATTGAAATTTGTATCTTGTCAGACGATGTTATTTTATGTTAGTTTTTTTAGATTTGGGAGGGAGGGGTTATTATTTTTATTTTTTATTTGTATGCCTTTTATGGACTCCGAAACGCTGCTTATATTAATGTTTTTCAATATTAACGTTCAGGATGTTTTATGGTTCAACGACGGTTCAACGGTTTATGTTTTTATTTTTGTCTTTTTTGTACTAATGTTTATAGAGAGTGGAAACTAAGGGTGTCATATGCTGTCGTTAACTGTTGTCTTTATCCCATTAGCATTAGGTATCATCCACGAAGTGGCCAGTGTACTGGAAATGAGGTGCAACGAGTATCTCAGGTTATTTTACATTCTGGTGGTGTTCATGTGTGTGTATATATGTGTATATATCCATATACAGTACATCTCCACTTTATGCCGTTCCAGTTTCATCGCTGAAAGGTTTCCCTGTTCATGTCCAGTACTGTCATCTTCTTTTGGTTATTGGTTTTTATTCCAAGTTTTATGTGCTGGTCCATCCACATTAAGACAAGATGTCAGTAAAAGAACATACCAAATTAATATTGATATTTCTAATGTCTAATGCATTATTGTGTCTCTTTAATACTCATGGTTTTCTTTTAAATCACAGTGTTGTTGTTTTGTATTTATTAAAATGATAATAAAAGTATATTGTGAAATATGCATAAAGATTTGTGGAATATAAATGTCTTTTTTTTTTGTTGTGAAGTTAGCTGTGCGTGCAGAGCTAACTAGTATTGGCCATACTGACATGATACAGGCTCTCCAAGACGCACAGCACCATGAAATGCTGAGTCAGTAGTTCTCCAGAATACTGCCCCTCCTTATCGTGCATGTTCATCACGCTGCGTCTTTCATGTCAAACTACAGGAGGGAAAATGTTTAGGGCATGAGCGAAAACGCTCGCTTTTTAAATGGCGAGGCCACAGAAGAGAAGTTATATTTGGTAGGATGAAAGTACTTTCCTCTGTCCGGTTCCTTTAATTAATCAATATTGTTGGTTCTTTGTAGCCTATCTGTGTGATGCCTTTTTGCTATAAAAGAGGATTTAAAATGGATTAAAAAAAATGTTGTTGGGTAATGTCCTGTACAGCAGGAGACGAGATGATGCCTCACTCCAATGCCCTTTCTACATTCTGCCATTTCCTTTCTGTAAAAAGCCTTCTGTATTCACTTGCATGTCCTTGTTCAAGAAGAAAATTGTGGATCAACAAAATACAATTTTATAGTTTCTCATTCCCGTGTCCTGTAAGATAAGTCCATGTCCTTTTCTTTCCTTGTAACTGGATCACTATGAAATAAAATATTTTTGAAAAATTATGAATGCCTTAAAATCTGATTGAGGAATTATTATTTGTAATTCAGTTCAGTGTGTTCAATCATACAATTATTTTGTATTGCAGTTGTTCCAACTGTTATATACTGATATTTTTAAAAGCAGTTGTACTGTTTGATAAGTAAAAGCTGTTCTAATTACTGTAGACCTAAAACAAATGAGCTTGTTACATTAACAAAATAAAAAAGCAGGATATGTATATATCTCTCTGGGCTCTGGGGACGTGGAATGTCACTTCACTGTGGGGGAAGGAGCCAGAACTTGTGCAGGAGGTGGAGCGCTACCATTTAGATCTGGTGGGGCTTACCTCTAC
>JAODUK010000005.1:1041749-1056938 GCA_027564635.1 Typhlichthys eigenmanni
TATACACAAAAAAACGACCTTTTATGTGTGCATGTCACAATTTTCTAATAAGCAATTTGTGTACATGTGACAAAAACCTGTGATACTGTGTTGATGTAAATAGTTGTACATTTTTGGTTTCTGTGTTTGACCTCAAGAGTTATATAGTTTGTAAAGGCATGGTGTAGCAAAATTTGTGTTTGAAAACAGATATGCAATGCAGTTTTCCATGCTCTGTATAATAAAAAACATGAAAAAATGTATATTCGTTTTAACATTTTCTGCATTTATTACACAAACAATAATTTAAATGTCTTAGAAGTGTGTTGTTTTACTATTTAAATTGTAGCTGATAATGTACTGATTCCAGGGACTTAACACACGATGATGACTATTACAGAAATGCCTGTAGAAGCAAAAATGTCAAAAGTGTGAAAAACGGCCAAAAAGCCATTGAGAGGGTTAAAGAAATATGGCTGGTGAAATATTTAGTTTAAAACAAATGTTTTATGTTTGCTGCTCATTAAAGGATGTCATGTCTTGTAAACCACACAACTCCATAGCTTGGCAAAAAGCTCTTAAAGCGTGCCATACCATTGACGTGGATAGCTAAATCAACGCACTAAAAAGACCACAGCCAACAAAAGAAGAGCTTGTCTGTAGACCACATCGCCGTGGTTACAATCTGAGAGGAACAATAAGGCATGTGATGGTCTGGCGCATAAGGAAGCGCTCCTGTTACCCACAGAAGGCAAATTCCTGGTGTTAAAATCTCATCACCTCCTAATGAAGACAGATCAGCGCTGTGCGTCCACTGACAACCTCACATGACGTATGAGCAGCCCTTCTCCTGCCTGGACAAGACCTGGCTTACAGGGGGAGAACGAGGATGACACAAAGGAAGAAATGAGAGAGAGAGAGTTAGAGAGAGAGAGAGTTAGAGAGAGAGTTAGAGAGAGAGAGAGAGAGAGAGAGAGAGAGAGCGGAGGAACCGAGATGAAGAGTACATGAGAGAAAGCGATCACAAAGCGAGGTATGAAGTGAAAAGGGCAAGACATTTGTCACCCTCTGTAGGACCACAGGAGGAAGAGAAACACTATCATTAATCTCATGACATTTCAATATTGTATTAACCTTTCTAGTGGAATTCTTGCTGCTCATTAGTCTTTTTTTGAGGCGGAGAAAAATAATAATCGATAAAACAAGCGCTGTACATTGTCTGGAAATACACTGCAGACCATTAACGCGAGTCCTTAAGCCATTGACACGATGGCAGCCTGCCGTTCACAATCACACACCTGCTCCACGCTACCTTCCCTTGGTAAGGTACAAATGCGTCAAATGAACCCAGGATAAATGAAGAAGGAAGTGTGTTGCCGTAGCAATGAAGTAGGCCGCCCCAGTAAAAGAGATGTATTGCTGCGCAGTGAAACAACAGCTGAAATGGCAACATAAGCACAGCAGCCGTCTCCTGTGAGTAGAATAACACGCCCAAGGCCACACAGAGCGAACCAAAGTCGCATCTCCCCCTCTCAGTCAGTCAACAACCTGTCAGCAGGGGAGAGAGAGAGGGAGAGAGATAATAGAGATGATAGAAGCAGAGCCTATATGACATGTACCACAACAGTTCCTCCTTGCAACCGGTAACACCACCCATCCAGACCCATCCATTAATTAATGCCTGCACAACAACCGCCAGTCAAATCATCGTCACTCGCTATATATCATTTGCCTAAGAACACACTCCAATGTAGTAGCTATTATGTGCCCCTCGCTGAACAGCAAGGGTTTTGTGTATCATGGTGGAGGTTATCCCTGGCGATTGGATGTGTCAAGGTCTCGCAGAGCGTGTTTGGCTACATTGTTATAAAAACATGTTGCTTTCAATAGCCCGATTTCACGTTTACACTTGACACATGACCTTGACCCGGAGTCACAGATTCAACAATTATTTCAATGCTGTCATTAGCAACATTGCTAACACCTTAGCTAATTGTGAAGCCTCTCTTTTAATGGTGTTTGATTCTAATTCATTTGAATCCTGTGCAAGTAAATTGCAGATTTACTCACTTGAAATGCATTTCAAATCTCTTCAAAATTATTTTAGTTTGCTTGATAATTCTGCTTTCAGGTTTGTGAATATAAAGGTTTAGGATTGAAACATTCTTAATTAATATAAGTGTATTGATTTGACTACTTTTGTCTGTTAAAAGGACAGTGGGTGGTGATGATGTCAGACTACAGATATTAAGACAAAATGCTGAGGAACAGCATAATGTGAGAGACAGGATACGTAGGCTATTCCTCTGGGTTAATTGTGCAGACCCCGATGGCATTAAATAAGGATGGTTAGAATGACTGGCTAAGTGACTGGATGTACAAATCACTCAGATTACTTGCCCGTTACATTAATAATAATAAAGCAAACGCCATTTGGCTTGTCGCCACTACTTCTATCTCATTAAAGGCAGGGAACTATCTTTCACAATCTTGGTTTATGTTATTGAAGATAAAACAAGCTCAAGTGTTTAATAATTATTTTGGTGGTGGTGGTGGTGGCGGTGGTTATGCGGTGTGTGTGTGTGGGGGGAATGGATATGGTGCGTCTAGGACAATCTTATAAACCAGCTCATCAGAAATGTGAATAGTTTCAAATGAGTTTTGGTTGATTGTCTGAAGAGGTGTTGTTTGACCTGCAGCTGCAATGTAAAATGGCTGTGGAGAGGTTGCTGGTAAGATGTCTAAACAGTGTGCACCTGTGATGCCAAGGGTAGCAGCAGCAAGATGAGTTGTCAGACAGTCCACAGCTGTTCACATAATTACCTCCTAGTTTGAGAGAGAGGTTAATGAGGCAGTTTGTCCAACCAGAACTGGATCTGAATGCACACAAAATAAATGAGTTTGTTGCAACCGGAAAGTATTTTAAAAAGTAAACATAGTTAGAATTATGTATTCTGGATACTGGAAAATACTTTAATCTATTTGTAGATCTATTTGTCTATTGTGTATTTATACATGTGGAATGTTTCAGGAAGACAGGAATAATTATTGTATATGTAATGTACATCAGATATGTGGGAGTGCTTTTTGGAGAAATGTGTCGCGAACATTTAATCTGTCTCCTATTGAGACAAAACAGAGGACAGAAGACAGTGGGTATTCCCAGTCACAACCTCCATGGACATATTACAGTAAGCTTGATAGATGGTTTAATTAAAAATATACTGTAGACAGAAATGTTTTAATGGATTGTGTTGTCTATTTTATAGTTTCATGTTGTTTAAACGGCAGTGTGGTCAGATAGTAAGTCTCGTAATACTAATAATTTCAGTGAGGTTTTGTTATGCAATATGAATTGTGTGGGTTAACAAAAACGAACCTATTCTATATTTTACACATATGGCATAGCGGACAGGTAGAACAACTGTTAAAGGACCTGGAGCCACACCACAGGCCATCCAGCCTAGAGCTCCACATCCTCCATATTCATGCCATTATGGGGTTAACCACCCCTGGCAGGCTGTGTATCCACCTAATGCTGAATCCTTAATCACGCTGGATCTCATAGTGAGGCCTGGACAACCTTCTCTCATTAGAATGATGGATGGAGAGGTACGGGGGAGGCTCTCTCCTGTTCCAAATGTGTTCTTGTTCAGAGAGGTGCTCATTAGAGAACACCTGGGAGGGGGAGGGGATTCACAAAGACAGTAATTAGCCTACATAAAGCGTTTCAAAAATATTTTGCTAGCACCACAGCAAAACATTGTTAACCGGTGTTAAAGTATTTCCATGTGAGTAGTGATGATTCAATTATGTTTGATTCCTGATGTTTATGCATAAGCTACACCATACATGCCCAGTATGGGCAAACTTACTTGACACATAATGTGATTTTGGGATTCTGATGTCTTGATTTTAGGAGGAAAAAAAAGCTAAACATTAGGCTACTCTCTGTTATAAGTACAAAAACTATATTTATTCAAATGTATTCGACCAAATAACCGCCTAGCTCTACAGTTAATATAAATAATAAAACTAATTTCCTACAAGTCAGTTTACAGTAGAAATGAAGGCATCATACATTCTTGTGATAGAAACAGATTTGGACTTGCTGAAGTGGTCTCTAGGGTCCAAGGTGGGCAGCAGTCTAGTCATTAGCTTGTGAAAACAGAACTTCCATTCCAATTCTAAGAGGCTCAGAAGGGAGTGTATTTGGAGAAGTCATCTCCTTATCGCCATCACTGTTGTTTGATTAAAGGAGACATAGAGAGCTTGACGTAAAAGGCTCCCGATGGTCAGATTATTGCCTCTATGAGAACATGCAGTATAGGCAGGTAAAATGCAATACGATGGAACAAATGCATTTCGTTCTCCAATTAAGATCGGTCCCTGGTTCTGGATCTGTCTCCGATCTGACGACATGGTCATCTGTGGATTTTATGGAGGTTTTGCTTTGCTCTACTGTGGTGATGTGCGAACACAACATTGCTGTACTGTATGTATACACAATCTTATGTAACCTCATCAAAACATCCTTACGCCTAATTGGCAACAATCAAGGCCTGTCAAATTAGATATAATCCCTTCATCACTGGTTTCAGCTTTCTCTCAATGGCTGAAAAGCCTTGAATGACATGGGATGCTGGTATTGTGAATAATGGAGCATGCTAATGGAATTGGCATTGTGTAATATACTTCAATACACCGTAGAGAATGGAGAATGCTCTTTAGACAAGGATATTGATAGTTCCCTATGGATAGGGTGTGGAGATTACACTAGGAGCTACATTGGCTTTTCAGGCAAGTCTGTCTTAAATGGATTTCAAATTAAAATGCAATAGATGCATTGACATTGAGCTTTATGATGGTAATCATAAGGCTCAGAAGGGAGTGTATTTGGAGAAGTCATCTCCTTATCGCCATCACTGTTGTTTGATTAAAGGAGACATAGAGAGCTTGACGTAAAAGGCTCCCGATGGTCAGATTATTGCCTCTATGAGAACATGCAGTATAGGCAGGTAAAATGCAATACGATGGAACAAATGCATTTCGTTCTCCAATTAAGATCGGTCCCTGGTTCTGGATCTGTCTCCGATCTGACGACATGGTCATCTGTGGATTTTATGGAGGTTTTGCTTTGCTCTACTGTGGTGATGTGCGAACACAACATTGCTGTACTGTATGTATACACAATCTTATGTAACCTCATCAAAACATCCTTACGCCTAATTGGCAACAATCAAGGCCTGTCAAATTAGATATAATCCCTTCATCACTGGTTTCAGCTTTCTCTCAATGGCTGAAAAGCCTTGAATGACATGGGATGCTGGTATTGTGAATAATGGAGCATGCTAATGGAATTGGCATTGTGTAATATACTTCAATACACCGTAGAGAATGGAGAATGCTCTTTAGACAAGGATATTGATAGTTCCCTATGGATAGGGTGTGGAGATTACACTAGGAGCTACATTGGCTTTTCAGGCAAGTCTGTCTTAAATGGATTTCAAATTAAAATGCAATAGATGCATTGACATTGAGCTTTATGATGGTAATGCTTTACCATTATAGCTATGATAAACGTGTCAATAAAAGTAACTTAATATCAGTATATTTTATTCCTATTACTTTTATGAGTAAATTATTTTCTATCTGCGCCTTTTATTATCCTTTATCGTGTACACTGCACATGGACTGTTAATACATTTGTCTCCTAAATCACAACAATGTGATGCATATCTTTGATTTAATGAATTGGGCGGGCTAATGTTCATTAAATCATTCATTCAATATCACAGAAAGAAGGCTTTTATCTAAAGTGCGTCACAGCTATTGAGATGCTCACATTCTAACTGTAAACAGACTAGAAAGTACACACGTAGTTTTAACCTTTTTATTCATCTTTTTTTAGTTTTTACTTTTTTTGCTTTACGAAACAAATGTTTGCAGATGTCCTATGAATTAACAACAGCACCCATTCTCCGTAGAAGAGGTGCTGTCCCCCTTCGTTTGCTAAGAAACTCCTTGTCTAATCTCAACCTCTCCAGATTCCAAAAGTGACTACCTTTTTCCTGTATGTAACATTCCATAAGTGCATTAGTAGACAACGTAACCATTTGGATTCATGTGCAATAGCTGGAATTATGGTCAATGTGGAAAATATATTTACATTGCAGCTACGACTCACATTAACTGCTATTTCCCATTAGTTGAGCTGAAATCAGAACTGGAGAGGGATATATTTAAAACAACAGGAGTCTCCTTTCAAATACAGTGGACGTAAAAAGCCTTCACCTACATCATCGTCATCATTATCATCATCATCATCATCATCATCATCATCAAGATTAACTAGACTCTTTTGTCATACCTGTTTTCCTCCAGTAAGACAAAAAGGTTAATAGATAGAATGGTTTAAAATAAAGTTTAGTGATTGTGCTTTTAAAACCAAAGTAAAACAAATAACAAACAAACAACACAGGACATAACAGTGCATTACAAAAAGAAAACAAAAAAATCCCAAAGTGGCACTTCTCGGGGCGGATGAATAATATAGCAATTTACAACATGGATGGAAACGATAAAATAATTATATTTACTGGCATAATAAAATTATGATTTGCAAAAATCAAACAAGGAAGACAAATTTGAGGTACCACGATGGGTAAAACAAAAAAACATCATGTATACAGGTATATTTACAGGACAATCCACCCCTCACTGCTTGCAGCTATTTTGTTACAGTAACATTTGACTGTGTATGGGCACTCTGTAGCTCCGGTCAAGGCAAGCCAAGTCATGTCAATGGAGGTCAATTTCACTCCATATTGCATTGGAATAAAACATAAATATAGTACTGTGTATTTTGCTTTGAATGCGCCACTCTTATCCTGGGAGACATTTACTTTTTTTATGAAAGGACATAGAAAGTGACAAGTTATGGAAAAAAGAAAAAGAAATAAAAATAAATTTAACAATTGGTTGGTTTTCCAGATGTAAAGAAACACTAGTGATGCACAGTAAGAAGTCAGCCAAAATGATGGTGAAATACTGAGATATTTAAAAGTGAAAGAGAAACAATGGTGCCCCGTTCTTGGAAATTTACGGACAGGCTATCCCATCTATTCTTCAGCTTTCCACCATCTAGGCAGAAAAAGAAACACAAACAGTATAGTGAATACATTGGTCACACACAGCTGTGCATCAAATGATACAGTACATTGGCCTGTACCTGGAGGTCTTCATCCCCTGGTTGAAAGGCCCCTGTGGTGTTGAGGGCCATGTCTGTGGGGTTCCTCCGGCCCCCCTCGCCTCTCCGCCGCCCCCCCGAGCCCCGGGAGGATGTGGAGCTAGAGGAGCTTGGGTCCCGGGGACTATTGACAGTGGGGAATTGTGGCCGGCTATAGGGCACAATGTCTTCTGAACCTGGGGGACATAGCACAGTCCTTATAGGCAGGAGCTGCAAAGCCGCTCGGTAGCCATATTGGTAAGGTCAAAGTCCTTACTGGCAAGAGCTGCAAAGCCGCTCGGTAGCCATATTGGTAAGGTCAAAGTCCTTATAGGCAAGAGCTGCAAAGCCGCTCAGTAGCCATATTGGTAAGGTCAAAGTCCTTAAAGACAGGAGCTGGACAGCCGTTCAGCCACACTAATGTAATTTACACACTCAAGTAATTTAACATCACCACAAAGTACAAAGTATTTCCTTTTATAAACTATCAAGCATGTCCTTACTTTAGGGCCAAAGTAAAAACAGGTATGTTTTCCAGGTGGAAATGTAATCTGCGGTCCTGATCCCTAAGAGGTTCTAAGGGTCCATATATGGTTTCTATGACACTGATGAACTCATTCATGTTGCATCGGGTGTCATACCTGGGTTCTGGCGGACCTTGTTGATGCCCTCATGTTTAATCCCTTTGCCTCCAGCCTTCTGCCTCTCCTGGGCCTCTCTGCGTTCAGAGGAGCTGGTCCTGGGGTCTGAGCCCTCCCGGGGCCGGTAGCCCCCTGAGCCCCCTCTCTTATCCCTGGCCTCGCTCGCCTTGGGGGACACCAGGGCACCCTTGGAGGGGTGTGTCGGAGACTTGAGCACCGCTGGAGGTGGGATGGGGGGCGGTGGCAGATCTGAGGAGTAAACACAGGCAGCGCCACAACAATATTACCCACCCACGTCCATAACGGCTCTGTGTTCTCACAGTGCCGTTAGCCACGTGTGTGCACCATCTGTCACTCAGCTGTCACACACCTGCAAGGTCACACACACACAGCTGGTGGCGTGTGTCTGTCACGTGCACGTACACACACACACACACACACACACGTGTTTAACATACAGTTAAGCATGTCATCTGTGTAACGTATGTATTCGTATGGGCTTTATCATGGCAATGTTACATCTATGTTTACGCTATTTCACAGTGAAAATATGTTTTCCAATATGTTTAGCAGGGCCACAATGGCCAGTGTCTGTGTTGTGATGTCGCTGTGAAGCACTGCATTAGAGACATTTGGGGAGAGAATTGCACCACTGGAAAGAGAGGGAGGAATACGAATGGAAGGAGGAGAAGGGGCGAGGAGGTGAGAGGAGAAGGAATGTGTGGGGGGTGTGTGACGGTCAGCAGCTGTCTCTGACCCGCTCCACTTCCCCCGTCGATGAATCAATGCCGCCTGTCCTTGAGCCATTATTCATATCGCCTCAGCACTCTCACTTCACACGGCCGCCTGAACGCAACGCGCCGAGAAAAGCCCCGTCCGCCGGTCGACGCCCGCGGTCGATGGCTTTTCATCTTCTAATCAGCTTCCGACTTGAAAGACGGCTTTGTCTCCGGCCAGGCCCATAATCCACACAGGAATAGAAAGTTAATAAACACAGCGGCCGTAAAAGGCAGAGCTAGCATGCCCATGTCCACCGTAGACATCTGCACCGCACGAGTAATACTTTATAGTACTAGGAAGACTTTGAGCGGAATCAAAGCATTTATTCCCTTTTTACACACACACACTGACTGCTAAAGGGGTGGGCAGCGTCTTGTTGTCTGAATCAGGCCACTTTAATACACTTTCCTGATTATCCCCCACATCCAACCCCCCCTCCCCCCTCCCCTGAATACAAAATGGCCTGGTCAATATCAAACGGCAAGGAAGCGTCTGCAGGTTTTTAATATCTCCCCTGCCTCCTGAGTCCTGTCTCGGCTAGCGCGCGATCAATGCCACTGTCTGTGAGATATAGCGCACTAGCGGGCAGGAGTACAGTGCCAGACAGGTTTACGGGGAAATATACAGCGGGTCCACAGAGAATCTCTGGGCGTGTGTGCCGGAGAGGATCTGGTGGCTGACTAGCATGCTATTACTAATTCTACTTGATGAAGAGCAAAGGAGGCTATGAGGCGTTTAAGCATGCTTAATCATGCCTTTATGTTCCACATCAGCCCAGACGGCTACGCTGAGCAGTAGACAAGCCCCACAGAGGAAAACCATTTGTGTCTAATGAAGAAAACCTAGTGGAAGCTGGTAGTAACATTCCTGCAGTTGTAAATGATCACCTTTGTAATAAAAACAATATTAAAAGGTATAGTAAGAGATTGGTAAACTAGCACACTTTCGCAAAAGTCACCAACTATCTACTTGCTGTCCACTAGCTAACCAGCATTGCGGTATGTGTGCTCTACCCCGCTTCATACGTCATGTGGATAATCAGCGAGCTGAAGTAGGAATTTGGGGTTGTGTGGCCGCTATATACTGTACAGTAGGGCTTTTTATTTACAATTAAACAAACACAAACAACAAATATTATCTTGCAATTCCTTGCCTAAATCGTCTAGCACCCATTTTGTTGTTGTTGTTGTTGTTGTTGTTTTTAGAATGGGGGCTAATCTAATCTACTGCTCAGAGGAAGTGAATCATACAAGGTTTACCCCCGATTTCCACCAGGCCCATGTGTCTCTGTCGCGTTCCGACTCCGTGACGGAGCTCTTGTCAATGCAAGTGAACCACCGCAGCGTCTCAGGAGCGACGGAACAGAGACGTGCCCGGTGGAAATCAGACGGAAGGTTCCCTTCCCTGCAGAAGTCAGAGACATATATATGTATACATATACATATATATGGAGGAGACATGCCACCTGCCTGTTCCAGCCTCCTACAGAAGATAACTGCCCGGGGTGTTTCAAAGATGGCTACGAGTGGCGAGACTTGCCTTGAAGGACTTTGCAGAAGCATTATGCCTCTATGTGAACCTGGGCCTTTCATCCGCCACAGGGTAAACACAGGCAAAATGAGATGGTCAGAGGGGAGAGGGGGGAGACAGCCTGTCTGTTTTACTGCCCTCATAACTGCTTGCACAGTTATTGGTATTTATGGCATTGTTTGGTGCATGCCGGCCCCAGACTGACCTCTGAGAGGATCCACTTCATTGGGTGGGTCCGAGACACACACACTAGAGCATGAATACATACATAGCACGCTGTTTATCATGGCCTGTGAGCTGACATGTTGCCTCACTGATCACACTAACTGCCAGCACCACACCTCAGCACACGGTACTGTACTGTGTGCATGCGTGCATGCTTGGGCGGGGCTACCAGAGGTGGAGGCATGGGACACGTGGGACTAGGCAATAACCTCCAAATGAAAAACAATCCATTCAGATCAAATGCAATCAGCAGGAAGACTAAATGACAGCACTGCACACACACACACACACACACACACACACACAGAGGAGAACGACAGAAGGAGAGGCTGGACAGAGGGATGTAGAGATCACATCAAAGGGAGGGGCTGAGGAAGGGAGGAGCAGGATGAGGGTGGAGGACTGTGTGTGTGTGTGTGTGTGTGCGTGTGTGTGTGTGTGTGTGTGATATAGCTGGTGTCCCTCCCAGCGCGCTGGATATTAAATCTCCCTGTCAAGTGGCTCCAACTCACAAGGACACCTGACACTGAGGAAGGAGCCTGCTTGGCTAGGGCGCGCACGACAAAATACATATAGCCCTACTGTATACGGACACGTGCGTACGCACACACACACGGATGGGTTTGTTATCATCACAAAGGCCAAAACACAAATCACCCTTCCATGACCTAAACACATTATGTGTGAATACTAAAGAACACCACCTAACCTTATTTCCATACTGCAGCTGTTAAGGATCTACTGTATACACAATCATTATTAATCATTATTTCCAAGATGAAAACAGTCCAAACCGACAATGGAGAGACTCCATACTGTTTTTATTTCCTACATTGCTGCTCTTGTGTTTAGGACCACCCCCCCGTTTTGCATGATGCTCGGCTCTTGCTAGGGCGGAGGGTGGCAATATTCAATATAAACCCGGAGCACCTGGATCAATTTCATTAGCGGCTAGAGTGGAGAAACATCCCAGTGTCAGCAGAGCCTATAGCAGGGCAGAGCTCCCCTGAGAATGCCCCCCCCCATCTCTTTCCCACCATCCTTCTCCCCAGAGCTGCTGGCACCAAGCCCACCAGCTCAGGCTGTTCAGCAACACCGGTTTATGAGCGGTGCCTTCTTTGTACACACACACGCACACGCGCACACACGCACACACACACACATTAGCATAAAAGGCACACTTAGCCTGTTGCCAAATGTAGCTAGGCCACTACTATAAACTACTTTTAGCATTATGCTGTTACACAGTTTGCTGACAACAGGCTAATGAGACAATGCTAACAATGCTCATAAAATACATCTAAGAGTTAGTTCACTATAAAGAGATAGCTTAAGGGAGGATCTGGTGAATGTAATCTAAAAAAAAAACATTTATGCATTTACTTGCAATCATAAACTAATATTTCTTCAGATTTAGAGCTGAATGTGTAGGAAAAAGGGCTATGTTGCCAAAGTCATAACTTACTGTAGGCATTTAATCACAATATCTAGGGACTTACTCCAAATGTAATGCAGAGCATAAATAACACAATCTACCCTTTAGCCCTCAACTGGACAGGAAAATACTCCCCAAAACATTTTTAGAAGAAAAAATATTAAAATAAAATAAAATAAATGGTGAGTGGTGGAGGGTGTAAGGTGGGTAGCCTACTTAAAGGTCATATATAATATATGTTATACATTAATATAATATAGCAGCAAACAGCTATCGTCTATGTAAATATATAGTTGAGTAATTGCCCCCTGATCAGATAATGACATCACAATCTGTGTGTGTGTTGTAACCTGAGCTGTGTTTACATATCTGGCCTGATGGAGCGTGCATGATAGTGCATGTGTGTGTGTGTGTGCCTGTTGTATCTGTTGTAGTGCGAGATGCTGCTAGTGGGACATCTAGTGGCAGACAACACCACGCAGAGCTCCTTTAAGTTATCAAGCTGAAGGGTCACCTTCATTGTAAGGGTCCCGGCGTTGGCTGGCTGGCTGGGACGCTGCAGGGTGCTGCTTCTGTTTCTTGGGAGGTCTCCTCTGTACCACTGCCGTGCTCATGTTGCTGTCTGTGGACACGGGACTGCCGGGACGGTGGCCCGAAGGAGTCATTTGGTATTTTCGTGCTGAGAAAATAATGAACATGTCAACATCAGAATGTATTTATTATTAATATTTTCTTTTGTATTTGTATGAGTACATTTACATGTATTATAAAGAATATGGCTGTGGAATGATGAAACAAGCACTTAAAAGAAGAAAATAAAACATCTACATTTAAAAACACCGCAAAAGCCTTTTCAAAAGACTTAAATGTAATAAGCAATCAATTTATCATCGTCATAATGGAGAAATGATTTAGTAGCATTTGACTAAAGGGTTTTACTCAACAAAAAAAAAGTTCCCTAATAATCGTGTGCATATTTCTTTTCAAAACATGCCTAAAATTATTACATGCCATCAGCCTGAATATTGTTGTATCAGCTCTCAAGCAGCTCAATATGACTTTCTGCCACTAGAGGTCACACTAGAGTACCAGCATCTCAGAACAATGCTCAGTGGGTGCACACACACACACATGCATGTGCAGGTGATCCGGCTATGTAAACAAAGAACAGAACATCTCAGGTAACATCACACACAGAGGGAGTGTGATGTCATTCTCTGCTCAGGGTGCCATAACCTCACTATATATTTATCTAGAATATCGTTGTTAGCTGCTATAGCAGTGCTAGATCTATAACAAAATCTAAAGTGCAATCTCTCTCTCTCACCACACCCCACCTGAAGCTCCGCCCACATCGTGGCCCTGCGTGTTGCCGGCGTAGCGAGCGCCCCGGAGGCCCCCGTACTCTGCGGCGGCGGCGACGGCCTGGGCGAAGTCGGCGTCTGTGAAGAAGGAGCCGTCAGAGGAGCTGACGGCGCTGGAGCGGCCCGACGAGGCGTTGTCCTCCTCGGAGGCCGAACCCCAGCCGTTGATCATGGAACCCGTGGCCGAGCTCTCCAGGTCGCCCACGCTGGAGGCCGGCGTCTGCTCCAGCCCGCGCAGCATCAGCCTCCGCCCCCCGGCCCCGCCGGCCGCAGGGTGCCTCTGGCCGTGGCGGGGGTGCGGGTGGGTGTGGGTGTGCAGGTGGTGGTGGTGGGGGGGGTGGGGCCGGCGGTGCGCGCTGCCCACCTCCGCATCCGTGTCTTCCCCCTCTAACTCCCCCTCCTCCTCCTCCAGCATCTCCTCGTCCTCCTCGTCCAAGCCGTCCGTGTCCAGGCCCCCCAGGGGCCCGTGGATGTAGCTGTACGTGTGCGACGGAGACAGGGGGCGGGGCGGGGGTGGAGGGCTGACCATGTGGCGTCTGGACCGGGAGGGATGGGGCAAACATGATCACGCTTTAATATACATGTCACATTTACACATTATGAAGTTCTTGAACACACATATACAGTAGATTGAAGCTGTGCTACTTTGTTACTGATTGAAAGACTGAGTATAATAATAATAATAATAATAATAATAGTAATAATAAATTTCAGCGATGCCACATTCAAGAAATCATATTACAACATGAACAAGATCACTTAAACATTTTTATCCAAAGCATCTTACACTAAGGACAATTAGAAGTTGCTAGAACATGCTCTACACATTCACGCCCGCACGCATTTACCAGCTTGCTGTTGTAATTTATCCATTGTCGGTGACTGGTTAGCTCATGGGGATTTGCCTAGCTAGAGATTGTACAAGACATGTGTCCATCAATTTGAATACCGCCTCTTTTTTAAGGTGGTCTGATTATGATGGCTTATTATCCTCAGTCACTTTGTGATTGTGATTGTGTACTGCACACAATCTAACTCCTTTTATTATAGCCTATCGTTGCCGAAAAGTGCACTCGCCTGACAGGCTAGTCGCTCTAAAATTAGACTCGCCCGAAAAGTAAACTACTCGCCTGAGTCGAGTGAGCGACCTTAATTTCCATACCTGCTAATAGGTAGACCAACCCTGGGTCTGAAGACGTTTTGGCTAGGAGTCAAGCACCAAGAACACTAGACTATCTGGTGTGGGGTTGGCTGGTGTTCTGAACATAGCATACTACAGTAGAACGTTATTGTAGCATTCTAATGTAGCATGATCATGTTAAGTAGCATGTTAACATAGCATGCTATCATAACATGTTAATGCTGCAAGCTAACATATCATGATAATGCACAGAAGCATGCTAACATAGCAAGTTAACATAGCATGATAACTTACAGTAGCATGTCAACATAGTATGCTAATGTAGCAAGTTAACGCAGCTTTATAACTCACAGTAGTGAGTTAACGTAGCATGCTTACATGCTTACATGCCGTACCTGCGCTCATGGCTGTCCCCCAGCATGGGCTGCATCTCCTCCTGGGGCGAGGGGGTAAGGGTGGCCGTGGACTGGTGGCTGTAGGAGACGGCGGCAGGGGACGAGGCCGCCCCCCGTACAGGAGGTGTTGGACATCTCTCCAGATCCCCCTCCTCCCCTTCCTCCTCCTCCTCCAGCTCATCTGGCTGGAGGTACATCCGTGATGGGGGCATGGGGCACTGCATGTCTGGGTCATAGCTGTCAACAGAGAGACGCATGTTCGTTAGTTAGCGGTCGGCTAGTCTCGCAGAGCCAGCCATTACACAGTGCTTGCTATCTGTGTCAAGACCCGCTTACTTAAAAGGAGAGGTATTGTGAATGACATGCAATGACCAACTCAATGACAAACGTCTACGCAGTGGTGGGCCATCAGGGCCAGCAAGGCCTTCTCTGCTGGCCTAACATAAATCATGATAATAATTTGATAAGTTA
>JAODUK010000005.1:1065123-1089328 GCA_027564635.1 Typhlichthys eigenmanni
CCGAACGGTTCAATACTAATACACGAACAGTTACACCCCTAATACACATATATATATATATATATATATATATATATATATATATATATATACACACATATACATATATACACACACATATATATACACATATACATATACACATATATATACACATATGCACATATATATATATACATACATACACATATATATACACATATACATATACACATATATATACACATATGCACATATATATATATACATACATACATATATATATATATATACACATATATATATATACACACATACATATATACACACATACATACATATATATATATACACATATATATATATATACACATATATACATACATACATATATATACATACATATACATATACATATATACATACATACATACACATACATATATATACACACACATATATATATACATATATATACACACACATACACACACACTAAATACACACACAATATATATAATATAATAAACTTGTAAACGGCAAATGTGCTCTCTAATTTTCCTGCGGCTCAATGTACTCTTCATTTTCTGAAGCAATATAATCAAATAAACCTCTGAATTTAAATGCAAGGTGTGAGTATTTGCTAGAAGCAAATGAGAATGCAAAGTCTCATCTGCTAGGCTGTATGAAGTCACTCATGCTCCATGCCATTGCAAGGAAAACTCAACATTTCACCATCTCACATCCAGAAAACCAAAGCATCATAGGACAGAACGGGTACACTTAGTCTCAAACTGTCATCCGAAAGGATAGGATAACGTGTTCCCTGAATATCTACAGCCACTGTTTTCAGACCTTGACATATACATAATATATACATGTCAGTGTATTTGGCGACAGGTTCAGCATTTTATTCTTGTGACTGACTAAAGCGATATTAACATATCTGTGATCGCTTCCTGCTCATCTACAGGCGGACACCTGGATAAGCAAACTGACCCACATGGGGACACATCCAGGGCTCAGAGATTAAGCAGCCAAACGTAATGGAGTTTTATATCCACAACAATCTAGTTTGGGGGTCTGTCAACAATATACTGACTGCTGGCCACTGACATTTCAGATGGGACATCTGTTAACCCTTTGTGTCCAACATAAATCGCGTGTTGTGAAATATTTATGACCTGGGTGGAAGGTTGACTGAATGTTTATCTAATAGGGGAGTGTCAACGGGGAGAGGTGTTTGTGTATTTCATAAATAACTTGACTTTGAAAGGTCAAGCGATATCCATCAGATGGACAGATCAGGCCACAGCAAGGGTGTACATATTAGGAAAACCTTTTGTAGGAGAGTTTACTCTGTGTCACATAGTAGTCTGTCACTACTACTGATATTATTCATGTGATTTAGGAAAGTTTAAGTGTAAAAGTATATTACACGATGTATTTTGGATAGACTGTGTCTGTTTTGAACTATTTTGAATTTTCAACACATGGATTATTTTACTACTAAATACTACTACTAATAATAATATTAATAATGATAATAATAATAAGAAGAAGAAGAATACTACTAATAATAATAATCAATATACACTATGATACACAAAGAAAAATTACAATGAGTGCTGGACACTATCATCTCCTCTGAAACATAACGGGCAAACGTTCCATCCAGCCCATACGTGGCACATGTGATCCTGGCATGAGTAAAGCCAATGGGAGAAGTGACCTGCCCTGCCATGGCCAGGGGGAGACTGGCAGCATAGGGGGAGGAGGAGACAGTGAAGAGGGAGGAGCTGATGGAGCTTTTAACGAGATGTCGTCTCTCTGTCTAATTACAGTGGGAAATGATGCACCCGCATGGGGTCATCTGAGGTCACGTGGGAGGGCCAGACCGTGCCACGGTGCCACACTGACACATGGGAAGAAGGGTCACAGGTGAGTCCTTGACGGGGGCTCAGGGACCATGCTCTCTATTTGGGAGCTATTAGAGGATCACCTCATTTATATTCAGTTTAATTGTCTCTGTCCGTCATCTTCACATTGCTGCGGTCCGGTGGTGTTTAACGGACATTCTTTTAAAAGGTACACCCCTCAATTGTGAGATTGAGGGGTCAGCTCACGGTTAATGTTTGGAACACAAAACGTACTTGAAAAAGGTCATGTGTGACTGCAGGCGAGGGGTAGGGCACTAACGTTGGTCTCATACCACAACTAAAGCAACACTGGTGTTAACCAGAGCCAAGTAGAAGAGAAGGTCGTGTCAACTCTGTTTACTCAAATGGACAGTTTTTTCACAGCAATGGCGAATCTTGCAAGTACCTAAGTACTAGAGCTGCACAATTAATCGAATATCGTTCTCGATTCCGATTTTGGCTTCAACGATTAAATGAACATGATCGACTGCGATATTGATGTTTAAAATACGTGCTGTGTTCATAGAAAACTCTGCTATTTATCAAATCAAGCGCTCCCTAGTCACTCGCCAACCGCAGCCGATTTGGCTTTGCGCGCACCCTGTGGAACAACAGCATGTGGATGTACAAAACCATCCTGGATGTTGCGAGGCAGCAGTCCGATTAGAAAAGTAATAGAAAGTATGGATGTCACGAGACCCAATACCAAGTCGATGCCAAAATTCTGAAAACATGACGGTACTCGTTTTTGTACAGTACCGTAGGTACCGGATATCCAACCTGGACGCGTACGGTACCATGGAAGTGTAGCTGCAGCTCTGCCTCCACTCGTCGAAAAGAAAAACAGCAAGGCTACTTTGCGTTCCAGGCGGATTATCAGGAAATACTACATTCACAAAAAACAGTACCGTAAGGTATGCAACAGTGCCTTCGAGCTTTCCAGCCATAGTTTCCATCTTACTGGTTGAGTAAAAAGTAAACAGTTCCACAGTTCCGCTATTGTCATGTGACATCAATGGCTCGTTGATAAACATAATCGCCTTGCAAAAGCGAAACAAAATCAGCGTTGAAGCGAATACAATATGTAGGATACTTCTCATATTTACCTTGCAAACATTTCCGTGGTATGTTTATAATGTGAGTGCAATAAAAATACATTGTTCATAAAATAATCGTGATTAGCATTTTGGCCATAATCGTGCAGCCCTACTAAGTACCGTATAAATGAAACAGATATTGTATAATATAAATTGATTCATTTATTGACTATTGATTTATGTATTTTATTGCTTGAAATTGCCCACCAAGCACTTCATAGAACTGTTCTCTCTCCATGAACCATGTGGCAGTTGAAAATGTCAAACTTTGTTTGGTCGACTCTCTCTTCTACATGGCTCTGGTTTCAAACAATCAGGACAAAAAAATCAAGGGGCGTCCCCAACTGCTTTTTGAAAAGCCGTAATCAGAGACAAAAACCTGCAACAGGGAAATAAAAATAGCAGCTATAGCTTTTTATATTCTATGGACATTGTTGACCAGGAAAATGTACCACAGAAATATAGGTTGGCAGCTGAACGTTTGACAAAGACTTTGAGTTGTGGCAAGATTGCATTCCACCACTGCCTCATTTCACACCAGAGAGTTCTGATTACAGATTTCATTGCCATCTGGTATCCATGCCTGTCTCTGCCCATTTCTCACTGGTGCCAAACAGGTTCCCGTTTTTTCCCACAGTGGATTGCTTTAGCTTCATGCCTGCCATCCCAGAGGAAATGTCGCTACACAACAGGCTCAGACAGGCAAACTCAAAAGAGCTATAGAGCATTGGTAAAACACTGGAGGTGAAGGTTGAGTTAGCACATTCACACACTATACACCTTCTGTCATCTTGTAAAGGGACCATATGTCAAGTAGATGAATAGGCTGAAATCTAAGCGATTGATGAGGTGCGTTCCATTTCAGTGATATATGGAAAGCCATTGTTATTTGTACATATGTCAGTGCAACTCAGTGTCCTATTTGGTTTGTTTGTCTCTCTCTTACTCCCGGCCCTCGGGGTATAGAGCAGGGCAGAAGATGGAGAGTCCACCACAGACACATAAACCACATTACTGCAGTCACAACACAGAGAAGCACATAAGCACCTGCACGGCAATACAAGGGCCGGCGATAGCATTGATTTTGCGCTTTAGGGGAGACACCACGTTATAAAAGAGAGTAGCACAAATGCTCTCCGTGCACGCTATGAATCTGATGCACCTCACTACACTCTCCGCACACAGTCAGCCAGTCAGTGGCTATCCCTGCAGCAGCTCCTTAGCTGTCCATAAATCACAATCAGCCTCCAATCTCTCCCTCCACATATTCATAGGGGCAATTCACAGAATGAGTAGCATCTCGGAGGGAAGCCGCGCTACCCAACGGAGTTCAGCCCCCTGCATCATTTCTCTCAAGCGCCATCCGAGACACATTGCGAGGCTGAACACGCTGTCCTGCGCAATCTCCCAGCATGGAAGCATGCTCCGCTAGTACTAGCAGTCACGCTGCACAATGAACAATTAATCCATCATTACGCCCGGGACGTTCTCAAGACAGATGACTTGTGTGCTATCACAGCGGGGCCGCTCCACAAGCAGCCAATGCAAGCGAGTTCTCTCAAAATGGACTGATGATCTGCTTTTGTTTGCGTTGTGTTGTTGTGGATGTTTTCGTGGCCACTGCCAGAGTTAGAGGCAGCTGCCAGGAAAGATACATATTTAAATAGACACTGCGGTGGTGTCACTTAGCCAGTGAATGTTAACACTCAAACAGGGAAGGAGCTACAGTATCATTCAGTATAGGCTACACTCAACTGCTCACTCGGTTTCATAAACTTCTGAAATGTATGAACTTTTTTAATTAGTTGTCCAAAGGCTAATAACAAATTGAATATGTCCAAAGGGGTGTTTATTCTAATTGGTCCAATTATTTGTTCAAGAGGATTAGACTATTATGCTTTAACTAGGCTGGAGTAGGATTATGCGAGACATCCTATTGTATTCTATTTAGATTTGCTAATGTACAATGTAAGATGTCCTTGAGTGCTTTGAAAGGCATCCTGAAAAATGTAATGTACAGTATTGTTTTCTCATCAGTATGGTTAATGTCGGTAGTTAATGAGGAGAAACAGGAGAAAAAGCTTGAGACAGAGATCTGTGCATCTAATATAATCATTCCAAACAGTATCTATAATATCATTAATACCTGCTCATCCTAGATCTTGAGGAACAACCCCTTACTGTTGGCATGCATGTGATATTAAATATGTATTTATTTATGTAAGTCTGTAGGCCTTACTTCCACATTCAAGTAGGAGAATCCAAGATTCGTACACCGGTGTATGCATCGTCATACCATCCAGATCCCTCAAGATCCAATTTCATTTCGGCCAGTCAGCAGTCTTCCCTAAGGTTAAATAGTTTTAAGTACGATTATTTCAGATTCGATTGAAATGTATTACAGTAGTACTGTATTTATGACAATCACGCTGAATGTAAAGGTCCCAGACTGATACTCATTCAAACTGGAGCTTGTGAGATTAGGATGGTCTCACAGGGCTAAGTGGAATGGATACACCTCTTCTTAGGGCATATACAGACCCTGCTTGATTTATGTCTCCTTGACTCTCCTGTTTCAACAACAACACACATTTTCTTATTATTATTTATTTTCCAATTTAGAGCTATGAAGCTTTGCCCAACTATAGAAGAATATAATCAAGCAAATTAACTCATCATTACACATTGCTGGGGTTCTGGTGAAAACATTCTCATTTACATAATTACAATAATAGGTCTAATAATCATACCCACACTAATAGCCTATACATTTGTAAAAAGACCTCATACATTTGCCTTTTGGCAAGTTAATTATTGAAAAGTAGCCACCTTTAGTTAAATATGGATTTGAAAAAAATCTACATTTAGGCTTGTTTTAATTAATAATTATATAACTACAAACACAATCATCATTGTAACAGCTACTCACATCAGGTTCGTGAGAACCAGGGCTGTAGAATATATTGGGATCACTAAGTGACCAGAATATGGAATACAGTTTACATGAATGTCAGAAATGGCTGATGTTATGTTTGCTTTTCAATGTTCAAAAGTATTTTCATACTGTACAAATTAAATTAAATTGTAAAAACATGTCAAACAACAAACATGGCTGCCCCACACAGCATAGCATAATAACGCCAGGCCCTGGTGCAAGGTTTCCTTACGGGCCTTTCCCTCACCTTAAATCAGCAAACTTAAACTTAAAGGTAAAGTCAGCTATTGCAAGCTAAATGTAAGATAATACACTTTTTGTCAAATGCACCTCCTCGCATTTCGCTATTTTACGGTTATATGTGCGTGTTGAATAAATAATGTGATACTTCTACACATACCTGGCTCCGTCAAAAGGAACATAAACAAACTGATCATATCAACAAAGCCGTAGCAACATAAGCTTTGCTTCACAATGCATTTCGACTGTGTGAGACGCTGCCGGGAGGACCGCACTACATCAGAGAAGCAACTGTGCTGAACGTCTGATAGATACTGTACCCTCGAAAGCTCGACTGACTTCCCAGAAGTGAGGAAGTCAATTGTCATTGGCTGTTAGCATTGTCAATCAACAAGTCTGAATCTGTAATTCCTATGCGACACTAGTGCAGCGCTTTATTTACTAATTTTAGTCGTTACATTTATTCAGGAACCGTATCTACTTATCTAACAGACAATACCTGAAAACAGATAGTTGTGTTTAATGTCTGACTTTATCATTGAGTTATGTAGTTGGTCGTTGTGCATGTCAATTAAAATACCTCTACTGCTGTCAAGTAGGCGGATCTTGACGCAGTTAGCCAGCGCTGTGTCCCAGACTTTACGTACTGTAAGTAGAGGCTCACTCTGTGAGACTAGCTATTGGCACTATTGAGACTATATTAGCAATGTATGGCGAGGGTCAGTTATTTGTCAAGTTACATGTATTGTACAATGTTTCCTTAGGATTGTAATGACATTTCCACCATACTCAGTGTAACCCATAAGAAGTAGCCTACATAACAGCTAGTATTCAATTGATTTATTCATGAAGGAGATTAATTTACATATTGACATATAATACTGCAGGAGCCCCTAAACTGTGATCGATAAAAAGTAGCACATTGAGAATAGATCAGAATAGATTGAACAAGATAACCTAAAAGCTACAAGTACATTTGGGTATGTCTCAGAGTAAGTCTCCCCACAAACTCATTCCTGGAGAAACAATTATTATGGATCACGTACACATACAATCAATAATTTTACCATATACACACATAAAAGTATAGTCATCCAATAATAATTATAATCTAAATCAAAGTGATTTGCATCAGCCTAAACCCTTTGTGGCCTGCATTACTGCATACATGAATATCAACTGTGGCTAGATGTGACACAAACAGTATACTTTGCTTATCATTTAGCTTTCAGTGGTGTAGTGTGGGCTTTCACAACAATTCACGAGGGGCTCAATCGAATCCATTTTGAGCAAAAACACCATATGCCAATCAGTAGTCTACAGTACAGGCACACAAGCCTGTATCCAGACCACCCCCGCCTTCAAGGTCGTATAGGTGCGCATGACTCCGCCTGACCTAAGTAAGTATTCTGCTGCAGCCTTGTGTGTGTGTGTGTGTGTGTGCGCTCACACGCAAGGCCATGCTGTCTCAGCTTCCAGCCCCACCCCCACCCCTTCCCATCCCATCGTCTGTAAACGCTGCCCTCGCTCTTCTGACCCGCCCGTGCGGAGCCCCTGACAACCTCCAGAAGCGTACCGCAGCGAGGATTGGATGGAAGGGTGGAGGGGTGGAGGGGATGGAAGACGGGAGAGAAGAAAAAAGAAATTAAGAAAAAATGAGAAAGGCACGCGCATATAGGCACGAGCAGGAGAGTGAAAATAAATGAGAGAATGAGAATGGGAGGGAATGATGCGTAGTTGGATTGAAAGGCCTCTTCCTCGCATTTGCACCATATCCATCACCCCCGGGGACAGGCACACACACCCTTTCCATTCATTCCCCTCACCCTCGTCTGCAGGTCAAAGGGAAAAGGCAATTTCCCCCTCTGCCTGTGTGTACAAGCGCCATTCTTCACGGACAAACTGTACTTTTAAAAGGTATGGAAGCGCGGCCATTTATCACAGAGGACTCCAACAAGTCCACGGTCTCCTTCTCAGCGGATCGGTAAAAGCTGGGCGAAGCTACGCCGCTGATTAATAGCTTTCTCCTTGTGCAGCTAAAAGACCGCACGGCAGGATCACTAGTCTGTCAAGGAAGGCCGGCGCTGGGCACGATGCCCGCGTAATTCACTTACTGAGCACTGGGCACCGTGCCCACCTACTGAAGACGCAGAGCAGACGGTCTTATAGGCTGTTGGACTTGTATCGCGGACATCCGCCATGCTGGGCATGCCAATGAAGACAGCAGGTGTCTGATACGAGCCCGGCCTCCTCGTCACTCCAACACAGCTGCAGGATCGAGGGTTGTCGGGTGGAATGGGTCGAATGGAAGCGTTGAGAGATCCAACAGAACAGCTGTCAGTAAAGATGCTATGTTGATAAAAAATGATAACCTTTATGAACAGGAGGAGTTGGATCACGTGTTAAAGTCCCACTGTTAGTAGGTTATACTCTCTGGGGCGGCTGTTGAAATTGCTCGGTATAGCTATAGTGCGGTGAAAAGGCTATAGGTAATATTTTGGCAAGCCAGCCACATGCACGCACACACGCACGCACACGCACGCACATCAGTTTTTTCCCTCCCTACTTCATATCAGATTTTCATCGCTCTCACAAACGGTATTCTTCTCTAAAACAGGCACTTCCACTTCACAGGGGCTGGAAAGAGAGACGGGGCTGGAAGTAGATGGATGGTGATTATTCAGGCTCACACTCTCTTCTCGTTCCCCTCTCTCCATTGATCCCATCCCATCAGTGGGGCTATAAATATTAATAAGAGGGCTTTGTTTTAGCAACCTGTGTGAAGATCACAGCGTAGAACAATAGAAGTATCTGGACATGTATATTTTTTTTCCACAGGCAGACAGGCGGGTAACCTGCAGAGTGTCCTTGGGGGGATGGGGGAGTGGGGGTAGCCCCCAGCCCAGTGCCTCAGGCTCAATGCGTTGAAGTCAAGGGCACCTCAAGGGCAGTTTCTAATGTAAGACCTGACTCTGATTCAAATGAGCCATTTATATGTGTGTGCTGCTGTATAAATACACAGTGAGCTCCGCTGCCCCTGATTCCACTATATTTTCCCAACACCGGTTTCGACCGCATGCTTGTGTAATTCTGCACTCAATTCTGAGAATGTCCCTTTAATCGTCAGTTTTTCAAAAAATACCTCACCCACAACATGCCATTTCAGCCTACAAGCCCGACAATGAGCCAGATGAAATAGAGACTGTGGATATAGCGCGCCGTTCCTTCGATTGGGCGTTCTACACAAGCGACCTCTATTTTCTCATCCTGACCCAAGAGATAATGCTTGCCTGTAGGGTCACCGTGGTCCTCTGCTTGGTTAAATGCTTTAATGTACTACCTGACATCATTGTGTTCACTGCTGCCAGTGCCAGCAGCCTCGCCTACGGTGGAGTTTCATCCTACCAATGCTGAAGACAGTGATGGAGGGCCTGGCCACATGAGGTTACGCAGGGCCCTCAGGGAAACCAAGACAATGGTTTCTTCCCCAAGCTGAAAGGACTTGAGCGCTCACCTCTGGTTAAATGGGGGGGAGGGTTGTGATTTACCGTGGACGTTTTTTCAATCTAGAAACAATGAGTTGGACACAAGCTGTTTCTAGAAGAGCAATAAACCGATTGAACAGTGTTTATGTTGTTGTTGTTTTCTATGATAAGATGGGCTTGCGTAGCTGAGGGGTTATAACTGATGCAAGATCCAGCCGGGTCTTGCATCGGTTTGGGACTGAGTTGGGTTTTCTCTGTGAGTTGTGGAGGTCATTTGTAAAACCACAGGCTGATAATGTTTTCCAGAGGGAGAAGGCATTTTATTTAAAGGTACAGTTGTTTTTATCAAATTCAATGAATAGCTACTCAGTCCTCTAGCTGTGCCAGGTTGGTGTGCAAACATTATCTGGTGTTTCTACACAGCCCTGACTGAACAAAAATATCTTGTGTGGGGCAAAGTTTCTGAGACAGAAGCATTATTTCCCCTTAAGGTAATGTCAAATCTCCCTGTATTACCTGCACAGAGATGACAGTACATGTTTACTGACACATTGCAAATCATTTAAAATAACAGCAATGTTAGCTGTTGCACAGGTGTGTAGATAACCAATCATGTGCCATAATGTATGCATTCACACAGAAGGCTGTTCAACTTCAGATAAATGCGGTCATTTTCAAACATAAGGATTTCAGTGCATTTGGAAGGTAAAATGTTAATTTTGCTCAGGTATTTTGCATTTGGGCCTGTACAGCATATGGAAATATCCTATCACTTGTACTATAATATGTTATATAGGCTATGTATAAGAAAAGTATGAATGTGCATAATCTTTTGTCTCCTACTTTTAGAACTAAGTTAGAACACTAAGAACAAATGTACTGTAATGGCCAACAGGAGTTCATATGATGCCCATACTGTATGACATGGGCGTTTAATCTGTCTCCACCCTGTTCACAGCGGGCAATGTGTGCGCTCATTTGGTGTGCGGCACTTGTGGGTCCCCAAGAAGACCCGTAAACAAGTTCCTTCATATTATCCATCCTATACGAGTGTGCTTCTGACTGCTGTCTGAAACAGTGCCGAGCTGAGCATCGCCCATGTCACGCTCCGATAGCTCAATTTAAATGGAAATTGGATGAACTGCTTGGAAGTGATCCAGCCATCCAGAACAATTAACCCATATTACTGACAGGCCTGGAAGGAGTAATTTGACTTTGAATAAGTATGGGGCAAAGGCAGTGGTATTTATTACTGGAAACACAATAACCCCCAGTACACAAAATCTTATTTGCTCCTGTACAACCATGGGTTATAATGTCAAACTTTTCCACCATTTTCTTTTTTGCATTATTTGGTTAATCTTTATACAGGAAATAAACAAATAATTTAAATGTAAATTAGGATACTTTGTTGGGTCATGGCATTCAAATGTAAATATGTGGTAGTATTATACGCTATTCATATTTTATTGTGTTATGGAATAATCAAAGATTGATATATGTGTCAGAATTATAAAAAGCATTTAAGATTTGTCAAGAAATGTAATATATCCAGGCTATAGCTGAAGGCATCAAGACGGTCTGTGGAAGAAAATGATCATGTTGATAAAAGATAATGTAAAGTAAGTCACTGTCAGTGATTCAATGAGAAATGTCTTAGTTTTATCTGTTCAAATGTCAAACCAAGAAGACAATTCATTTGCTTTTGCAGAAGTGATTTATGTGACTCTCGCACACAATCACCCACCCACACACACACACACACAAGCATGCACGCACATAACGACATAATGAAACAGAAGCCCTGAAACACATCCACATAATATTTACAGGCAGCAAATCCTTTCATCCTAACCCCAAGTCAAACACACATTCGCTATAGATGTGAGTGGACGGGGGGGAGGGGCTGTCTTCCTGCGGAGCTGGCCACATGAAGACAGAAGAGAAGAAGGAAACCAGAAGCTCCTCACGACTCCGCTCAGTATGCAGGGGATTGCCTGGTGTTGGACTTGTGCCTGGGTCAGGTAAGGGCTGAAATTGTGTGTGCTACACAGCTTATAAATTGCAGTGTGGGCAGTATTTATCTGTGTCTCAGACAATCCTGCCAGGAGATGGGGACGGTGAAATGAGAATCAACACCCTGCTTCTGCACCCCTCAGCCTCCACCAGGTCATTTCATCTCACCCCCCTCCACGGCAACATGTGAGGAGAAACTGATAAATAAAAAGCAACCGAAGAGCTGCCTACCGCTGGCCTCTGCATTTCATCACAGTTCCTGAGGTCATTTCTATGTATTTTTTATTCCCCCAAACCCAAAGAGACATCAGCCAAGCTGCTGAATTTACATTCAAATATAAGATATGATGAAGTATTTATGACTTTCTAAACCGGTCCCTATACACCAAAGCCACTTTAAAATGCCAGTCTAATCCTGCACCACAGTTAGAGTAGGTTCAGCACTTGAATGTTGTGCATTTTCCTAAATCAAGGCTTCGACATTGTGGTGATGGCAGGTTTGCAGTGTTTTTTTTCCATGTCTTCCATCTTAGACAGTTACCCTTTGGCATTGTCTCTGTCAGTCACACCCTATTACAGAGGATGAAAAAGGAAAGGGACTTTTGGTTTGAGTGCAGCCTAGATAGAGGCTGGGATGGGAACATGGGGCGTTAAGAATAACACACAATTTCAGGCTTCATTGTAATTCCACTCTCATCTCTGTTCCCGAGCGACATTCAGTGAGCCGTCCAGCTTTCTAATCATTCCTGTTGTCAGGTTGGTACCCCGAGTGAGATTGAGTTGATTGCTTGAACAAATTTGCAAAGTAACGACAGCAATTTGTTGCAGTAGGCTATGCCTCGGGACAGTTGGGTATATCAGAACGTCAGTAATTCATTGGAGACTGGAACTGCATGGGAAGTTATCCTCTATGGGAGACTTGTTTCAACTTAATTAATCTGAAAACACCTGTAAGGAAATCCACAAGGTTAGTTACATGGACTCATACTGTAGCAGCAGTGAGGCATGTAGAGGACATGGTTTAAATTGTTCAATTCTAATATTGAACTAGCGGAAAAACAGCTTTTTCTTTTTTGTAACAAGACGTTTCTTTCTTGTAATAAGATATTCATATTTTCCATCAACACTCATCACTGAGCATTATTAAGTGACACTGCCCCATTAACTAGCCTTATATTAATATGAATTGGTTGCTGTCTGTTATCTCAAGTTTAATGATTAAAGATACTGAACCAGAAAGAAATGGCCATTCATTTATATGCGTGACGTCTCCCATTCTTCACAGCAATTAATCCGTTATTGATTTTGACCTAATACCATGGAGTGACTGAAGGTACAGGAGGGGGCCCAAGGTACAAAAGATAAATATATTCTGGGGAAAAATGTGACATTTCAAAGACAGAAAAGTCATTGGGCATTACCTTTTATACATTCAAAAGAGGTTGCAGCTTGCAAATAGTGATCTACACCTATCACAACCTACTTTAGAATAAGTGTGTGATAGAATTATGAAGTTGGTATGTCAGAAATAGGAAAAACTATGACTTCTGTTTCACCCGTGTCCAAAAACACTGTTACTATTAACACACATTCATCAGCAGTCATTTTAGAAACAAATAAAAAGTGAGTGGCATGCATGCAAACCCAAGAGACTACAAAAAATAGAAAATAACACATTTTATTATCTTAAATGCCGCAGATGGGATTCCAGGAGAGTGAGGTAATCAAAATCTTTGAACCACTAGTTCGTTGTAGGCAACAAAAACCACAAAATAAATCCATTACTTATTGAACTCAATGCATTAACTTGAATATACAGTATGCCCTTAATGAACATCACCAAAACCACTTACACAAAATGTACCACATTTAGTTATGCTGCAATTGCAAGGCTGCAAAAGAAATATAGGCTAAATGTTTTGGGGAAGAAATATATAAATATATCTATAACAATATACAATGTCAATATTACTCTTGTAATGGAGGACTAAGAAAATCAAACTAAGGAGATAAAATATCTGCAACATGCAATTACTGAAAAGCAATAAAGTGCTTCTATATGACTTTCTGCCATTAGATGACATACCAGAACAGCAGCATCTCAAACTAAACAAATGTTTCATGGTATACACACACACACACACACACACGGCCAGACCGGCTATGTAAACAAATCACAGAGGAGAACAGAGTGAATGGCATTTTCTGCTCAGGTCACAAGTAATCCACTATACAATATATTTACATATAACATATTTGTTTACTATATTAATGTATTAAATATTGCATAGAGAACCTTTAACAAGGTATGAGATGATTGACTGGTGTAATAAGTAATTGGCGTAGTAGAGCAACGTGGCATTTTTAACTGGAAACATATTCTGATATTTGACTGAGTAATGCGGGATTATGACTGGGAAGTAAAACAAAAAAAGCACTTCCTTAATCTTCCTATAAGCATTTAGTCTTAATCTATGCGTATGCTTTCTCTGCATATTGGGTGTGTTGACACTTTACACACTATCTTTCCTTATAAGCATCAGATGCATATGATGCAGCACCTGCTTTTATCAGGATTGCACTGGACAAAATTGATATCAGGAGTAAAATGGTGACTACCCACAATGCTATGCAATACATTAGATAAATCAAATAAGTTAAGTTTGTGTGCAAGGTCACAAAGGTTTACACTTTCTTTTTGCCTTGAATTATCTATTGCTCCTTAAAATGTTACATTTTACTACATCCCTGAAATCTACTACACATCTCATGTTAGCACTTCACACATTTTTTTTCCACACATGGCTAACGTCGTGCACACTGCCTCATAACAAGCGTGAGCAGCTCGAGTGGCCAGAGGGCCGCGAGAGAAGGGATTACCGAGACACCGTGGGCTGCTCGGGCCTGCCACTGGCCAAGCATTAACTGTGTGTGATGATGGCCTACAGAATCACAGCACATTTTCAGATTAGGCTGGCTAATCCCAGCATCAACTGAGGAGCAGTCACAAACTTTCATCTTTGTTCTTTCCGTCAATTGTTTTGTGTTTGTGTCTTTTAACATAATTGTTCATTTCAGTTTGAACACTTTCTATAAAGCTAAAGCAGTTGTGTTTGTATTCCCTTTAATCCAGGGGTGAGCAACTAAAAAACAGAATTAAGACAGTGAAGGACAGTGAAGCGTATATATAGATCACATTTTTGCCAAATTAATTCTCAGGAAAGGCTAAAGGCCCTGAAATCCCATCACGCCTCTCAGTGTCTTGATACCAGGTTAAAGATGAAGCTTGCAGTGTCTGCTTTTTATCCAGCCTGTTCCACCGCAGATTAGTGACTAGATTGAAGTGCCAGCGGTGATGACAGAAGCCCTCTCCTTGCAGTGAGGAGAGGAAAAGCAATGTTCCACAAGACTACACATTCATTACTCAAAATAAACCTTCATTAAACAAAATGCTGTATGCATAATTAGGCCATCGGCATAATTATGACTATGATTATTTTCTCCATGGGCCGAACTGACTAAATTGTGATTGACGCCCGGTAAATGTGGAAGACTAGCACGCAGACACTGGAATGAATATTTACACATGGAAATCCAGTGTAAATATGCCTCAGCACAACTACAAATATTAGAATACAGAGAGATAACAAAGGGATTTAGGGCATACAAACATGCTACAACATATTCATTGTCTAAACTATGTGAGACCTAACAGTTGAGCAGATATACAGTATATTAATTCTTCAATGATTCAAGTGCAGTAGTTCTCTAAAAACAAAAGGTAATATTTCTGCAAAGACATGGCTAAACCAGTGCAACCAGTTCAGTCATGGACATTATATATGGTTGATCTACCATACACCTAGCTAAAAATCACCCACACAGAGATAGCACGGGGTCTACCTCTTCAAAAGGAACCGATTATAGCCAAAGCCTTGATCTGTCCAATTGAATTCCTATCCTGCTGGCCGGCCAGTTTGATATTCCTGTGGAGATAAAGCCCATTATTGCCTGTCTAGCTGCTAAGGATTCAAGTTGTACCCGTCATCTCAAACCCATCTACAAGGGAAACAATAGCTGAAGCCCACAATCCCTTATGAACCCAGCTGGGGGCAGCAGTGAGTCAAATGTAAAAGGTGACACACACACACACACACAATAAACCTAGCATAAACAGGTTTAATGCATATGCAGATAAACCACAGGTTGTGTGTCTTTTACATTTTAATACAAAAGGTGGTAAAGACCGATAAAGCAATCGATTTAAAACTGAAAAGTTCTATGGTTGGACAACTGCCAATAGAGACATTTCCAGGGGATCTAATACAGGGGTGCCCTTTGAAATCCAATTGTTCAAGATTGAGCAGGCTTCACATTGCCAAAATGCACATGCCCATAATTAATCTGAGCCAAATAAATTAGAAGACTACACAAAGGGTTATGATATGTTTCATACATTTATTGTGCAGTGACTTTTATATACATATATTTTGTACACCTAATTTACATCAAAATATATTAACCTGCTAGTGTTCTTAAACTCAGTGCTGACGGTGGTCATCAGCATAATGAGGAAAATAACAGTTACACAGCACAATTTAAAATTACATCATTTGTTACTATTTAGTGCAGCCTACTTTCAATTAGCATTTATATTTCACTTAAGAAGCCATTTGTAAGATTTAAGGCAATTAAATGAAGTTACATAGCCATTCAATTAATTTGAAGTATGAGCCAAATTATCACAATACAATTTACCTTTGTATGGCTCCAAAACTGTTCATAGCCAACATTTAAAAAAAGAAATAAAAAAGAAATGACAAATACATTTTATAGCAGTCCTGATTAATGAGATCTAATCAACTCCCATCGAGTTCAGCCCAATTACTGTACCCATAGATTAAGATATCCTCCTTAGTGTCTGAGTACTGTATGTGTGGGATAGAGATATAGATATATATTTCCAGTATTCAGGTCTGATTCCATTGAAAACATTGAATAAACTTAAGGCAAACATCAAATTAGAGTAAAAGCTGTTCTACTGGGCATGTTACAAGTTGACCCGGTACATTATTTTATTTGTATGTTTTGGCTTGAAACGCAAGGGTCTGAATACATGGTTTAATTTCCCACATTTACAAAAGTAACTGATAATATTGGTAATAAACCATTTTAGAGGTCTCAAGCACTAGCAATTAAGTATTCCTAAAAATCTTACAAACAGCCCTTTCTTTAATGTGATAGACATGGCCAAACTATTGTGCTAAATATAAAGTACAAGCACACACAGCAAACATGAATTACAACTATTGACTTAATTCATACACTATATATACTGTATAGTATTGTCTTTATAAAAACAATCTAATGAGCAAATGCAGACCTTGCATCAACAGACTACATATTAGTGTGTAAATAATACAAAATGCATTCCTGGAGTGGCCAGGGCTCAAACAAATCAAAACATGGTAAGCAGAAAAATAAAACCAATACACTTCAGTTACCCATTACCCCAAAAACATGAAGGAAGGGAGACAAAGCTGCTATCAACATTCCAGTCTAAACAGACAGGGAAGGCTACTACTGCTGCTATTTTAGAATTGATATACACTGATACTAGATTGACATGCCTAAGAAACACAAAACACCACATCAATTCCAGCCTTCCGCTTACCATACAGGAGCACACGGAATCTACTATGATACATGAATGGGCTTCAGCACTAAACTGCTGCAAGCACCAATTACCCCTTGTTATAGATCTAAGCCATTAAAACATGCAGCTTGTGGTGACAGTATACAGTACTAATACATGGTGGTGGCGCTAAATGGCTGTGTGCCGTTCACCGATGGAAAGTCCAGAGTACAGTGTTTTTTACCAATTGTTCCAACAACACGTTTCTCCATATGTTTAACCGTGGCATAGTCGTTTAGGCAGCGTTTCAGCAAGTCTACACAGACTCTGGTTCAAGTGAACGGATGACAGCGCAGCCAAACGGTCGCCTTCACCAAGCATTATAGGAAAATCGGTTTATTGCACACGAGCATCAAACTTGCAAATATTCATGCAGAATGGATGAGAAGCCCCCACTAGACTCAAAGCAGTGGCTGCTCACTACAGTGTGTGACAGACAATGGTGCTATTCCTTGGAAGACTAAAATACATTTCTTGCAAAGACGGAGCACATGTGATGTGGCACCCCACCCAGGCCCTTACATAAACTGTAAACAACTAGTGGCGAGCCCTTGGGTTGGGCAGGAACTGACAGAGTGCAGGCAGGGTGATGTCACGTCAAATTAATATTGACATCCAACACTAGGCTTGACAGCAATAGCACGACCTTCTTCAGATGAATGAATGAATACTACCAGTGAACCGAGGAGAAGAGATGGATGCCCATGTCTTGCCAGGGAATGATGTCAGTGAGCAAATGCTGACATTTGTGATAGAGTGAAATACATCCATATTTAACATTCGTAGTGTAGTGTTGTTTAAACGCTAAAATTAAAACTTGACTCAAAGAATCTGAGCAGAGTAAGGGATCGGTGCCAAGTCTCGTCGTAAAGAGTGTAGCTCAAGATAAAAACAGATAGAAAGACATTGCATAAAAGAACTAGACAAGTAGGGGATAGCTGAACGGTTCTAAGGCCAATTACATTTAAAAAATAAAAACGAGGAGTGTAAGGACAAGACGGAGGCTGCTGTTGGTGATGTGTAAACTCTACTCCTCAGGGGGACTGGGGTCCTGACCTGTAGGTCTTCAAACTGCCCAGCAGGCTCTGGACCCCCTTTCTGACGCGGCGGGCCACGGAGTCGGCAGGAGGCGTGGGCAGGCAGGAGCCCAGGGTCGGGGGCCGCGCGTCCAGACACTTCTGGTAGCGCAGCTGTGGACAGAGAACCACACACACCATAATGTGGATGGCAGACATTTCACAAGGAAAATAAGTAGAGCTCTCTCTCCCTTTGCACTATTATTATGATTCCTCTTCTTCCACCTCTGCTGGTGCGTTGCTAGGTCACATATTTATATACATGGTTGGGAAGGAACTGGTCACATGGTGAGTACTAAAGTCCTACGTTAATCACGTCAGTCTTAAAAATAGAAAGACTTGGCGCCGACAATGCACTTCAAACAACAATGTTTAGGCGTCAAGTAATTGAAATGAATGGAAAAATAAAAAATTACATTACTGATTATAATTTTTGTATGGTAACTATTAACTGTAAAGGATTACCATACCCAACCCTGCTTACATATGTGTAGGTTTCTTCATATTTGAGAGCCTGCCCTACTCAAACATAGCCTGGAATGTGAGTCTGTTACACCAGGCTAGTGTCATCATGGTCACAATCAGGCTGCATGATATTAGTGGCTGGTGGTTTCCACCAGTGCACACTCACCATGCATGCAGCCTGCACCGCCTCACTGAGGCTGGCTGCGTTGGGCTCGCACCAGAACATGTGGCACATGAAGTCCCTGGGGCCCTCGGCCATGACGAAGGCAAACGTGTGCACGTCCTTGCCCACGCCCATGAAGGACAGGAAGCGCACCCGGCACTCGGACAGCACCTCCTCCATCTGGGGAACGTGATACGCATGCAGCAGTCAAATAAAAGGAGTGTATTCACAGTGTGGCCACTGATGGAGACAGGCACAGGCAAGGTCCAGCTGTACGCCCAATAGGAGTCTTATAATACCAATAACATTAGAATCACGTACCATGTTAAAGGTTTACCGTTTCTGTACCTGTTTGGAAAGTATGGTGAGAGTGGCTGGGGCAATATTGACAGAGACAGGAGTCCAGTCGTGCTTGTCTTTGCCAGCCATTGCTTGCTCCAGCGCGTCATTCACCATGTCCATACCTGGGAAATACACACACGCAGACACAAACTGTCAAACAGTGTTAGGGAATAGAAAAAACTAAACGTTGTGAGAGCACTTACCAACTGGCTTAGCCACAGCCACGTTACCCAGGTAATACACGTGGAATCTCTGGAACAGCTCATTTTTGGGAGCAGGAAACTCTAGACAACGAAGACAGATAAACATTCAAAGCCCTTTAACGTCTATCACATAGTGATGGTAACTTCTTAAGTTAAGGCTTACAGCAACATTAAATAAGAAAGGTGCAGAAATGACATTAAACACACAAATCAGTTGCACAATAAAAAGTAGTGACTCCGTTTAGCCCTGTTTAAAATGGATACTGCAGTGGGGATTAATGGGTTTTGTTAGACCTCTTCTTGGCCAGAGGTGCCCTGAAGCAGCGGATGCCTGGTGGGAGTTACTCAAAGGAATGGCGACGGGGGTGCAATGAGAGATCTGTGACGGCGTCTGCCTGTTGCATATTAGAAACATGGAACTGTACCTTCGACGGGGATCGCCATAGGTTTACCAGGGTCAGAGTTGAGCCTGCTCACCCCTGGCTTGGATGCTTTCCTGTCCGTCATTATCTGAAGGTGAGGAGTAGGGACATACAGGAAGAGATTGACCGGCTTTAGTTGTCAGTAGATACACCATATCATTCCTTAGAACACACACAGGCCAGTTAGCAGCAACAACATAGTCAAGTCTATTTAATCACATTACAGGCCCATATTTCACATGAGAACAAACAATGCTCCTCCCCCGGGCAAGGAAACACTTCAATAGAAAACACATGGGTGAAAACCACATTGGGAAGAGACTACAGAGGGAGGAATCCACCCTTCCAGCATGGTTGGGATGCAATTGGTTCCGAGAAGGTAACAGCATCAGGGCTCCAGACTACCGCTAGCACTGGTGCTACCAACCTTCTCAGTTGGTCGCACCAGCACATGAGTTGGTTGTGCCAGTTTTTATTTTTGTATTATAATTAGCATGGTGAGTTTCCTACAATGGATGGGCCGCACTGCCTATATTACGCACACAGAAGACATTCCCTTTCTTCCACAACTTGTATGCCTACTGCATTAGCCCTTGTGCTTTTCAACATGCACACTCATCAGTTGTGTCCGAGTTGGTTCTCCTCCAGCCACATTATTTTAAAATGATCATCTTAATCTTTGCTTTACAGTATGCGTAAATTCACATTCACGACCATGTCATCTACGGCTCAGGTATTCATGTGCACGAGCAGTGGGATGCGAGCATTACAATTATGAAATCTCACTTTATAATATTTTTGCAAGACTGCAGCAATTGTAATACAACTATCCTGTCTGCTGAAAAGCAAATGTTTGTTAATTCTATTTTACCCCATTTCCATAGTTTAGCCTAGCAACAAGCATTTTATGCTACGTAAACAAACAACACGGGGAAACCGACTGAATTTTGCAGACTTTATTTTTAGCGACATTCATTTTTGTAGGACTGAGGGTCAAAACAAAAGAGGTTATGAATTATTGATGCTAAAACAATCATGCACTACATTATAGGCTACTCATTCTTCATTTGATTAGCCACTTGTGCTGTGGAAGATTGTGAGAATGTGAATGCAGGTTCTTGCCCGGTCTAAGGTACTACCACTATAGCCGCTGGTTTGGTTCCTATACGTAGGTCGGTGTGACTACTACTGACTTTACAGCTCTGAGCATCAATGGAGAACATTGCTCATGTTTAAACTGTAAAATCAATATAATTTAATGTTGGCTTGAAGTAGTTACATCTACCTTTTTCCTAGTTATTAGGGGTCGCAATCCTCCGCCTGCCTGACTCTGAGGAGAACATTATGTAGGCTACTTGCTCTGTTGTAGAGAGGGAGGACCGTTCAAATGAAATTGTTCGTTTGAGTGCGGTAGTGGAGCGCATGGAGCGCACAGCGCCGCTAAAATCTGCAAATGTGAAGCGGCGGCCCACAAGTCGCACTGGTACGACTGATTGGTCGCAGTCTGGAGCCCTGAACATACAGCTTTGTTACCTGGACCTGAGGTTGTGAATGGTTACTGGGACTAAGGCAGGGTCCTGCTCGGGTCTGATTTGCATTCCCTGACAACCCGCCCACATATGGCCAATAAGTTCTGGGACCCGACCCTACCCGTGGACACAAGGTCTGCGGCCTGACCCCAAACCTACAGACTAACCTTTAGTGGAGCATGACCAATATTACAGTGATCACTTCATGGAATCACTTCGAACTGTTTAAATTATGATGTTACACATGAAACAGTAAGCCAGGTTTAAAGTGTCAATAATGTGGTAAATTATTAAATAACACCACTGTTGTTTGAAAAGTGCTTCAAGCACAACATTTAGACCGTATTATTAGCAATGCCATAACTAAACGTTAACCTAAAATAGCCTAGTTTGACTTTCCTGCTGCTCAAGAACATTCCATACATTTGTTAATGTCTGTTCTTCACGTGCCACAAAGATGTGAGTTGCCTGATTGATCGGTGAGCTCAATTTACTCCGCCAAATATTCTATTGTAGCTTTAAAACACATATTGCAATATATTTCTGCCTTATACTGTACTTCTGTGATATGTCAGAAAGATACATCTGCTATCATTTCCTTTGGAAAACCTAATTGAAAACACCTTATTTGCATGCCAGTGCAAACGTTTGCCCTAGCAACAGTAACCAAGGGAGTTGAGCTGGAGTTTTGAAGGAGAAAGGATTTTATTTGTCACGCACAGCACATTGTCAGCACATTGATCAGAGAATTAAAATATGATATTATTTTAAATATATTTGTTAAATACAACACCTGCGATTCAACCTGCATCTTCTTTATTTTACCCAGAACATTAAGACATAATACCACCTGCGAAGCATCCGTTTTCGATGTCGGACTCTAAGCTAAGGGGCGTTGCACGTTACTCCCTCACGCTGACATTAGAAAATGGAGTTCTGACCTTGGAGCACATCTCATGCAGGCTGGTGGCTATGTTCTTAGCAGGGGAGTCGCAGCGGAACACGTGACACTTCAGGACTTGGGTCAGGTTGTCTCGAGCCACGTAAGCAAAGTCTCTGCAGGTGGAATTGAGCAAAAAGGTGCAACGTATTCACCAGGAGCTGTGTGTACATAGGCATCATGTCGTACAAGCCGAACAACCTCACAGGCAAGTCATGATTCATTGTAACTACAATCACACATATTAGGCACAAGACAACATTGGAGACAGACAGCACTACCAAAAAGGAATAATTATGGAAGTATACCTTTCCCTGTTAATGAGAGAAATAGGCAGCATGGAGAGAGGAAAGGTACGTTAGAATACAGTGGCACGACAAACACAAATAAAAAAAAGATTAGGAATGATACAATATGTGCAATACTGCATTCACTCCAGCAGGGGGCAGTGGGTTGACAGCTACATTTTAAGATTGCCAAAAGGAACTTATTGAAATATCAAACCTGTTTTGAGTAACAGTGTATTGCGTACCACATCCATATGTTACTTTTATATATAAATGAAAAGCATCATGCCATTTTAAGAAGTCTAATATACCTCGTCTTGAGGCCACTTGGAAGATTCAGCCTATGACTAATGGTCCACATTGCAAAAAAAATGACTTAAAGTAGTAGAGGTGCTTACAACATTTAAATTAAACATATATAATGACATGGCAACACTGACCTGCCATTGTCTCGGCCCACTCCCCACACACGGATGCTGGCTATGGGCTGTGTGTGCAGCAGGGCCTGTCCCAGTGGGTCAATCAGGTTCATGGTGTCGTTCTCCAGCATCATCAACATGTCTTTACCCTGTGAACACGGTCAGTAAGTGCCTTTCTATTACACAGCTACATGAAGGCCACGAAGGCCCTGTTCACAGACGCGTCGCTATGGTCGTGGCCGCTTCAAAAGGGAGTCGACAAGGCCGCGATCGCACAGAGATGGGCTGCCAGGGCCAAAGAGAATGGCTGCCTCGGCCAACTGTCAAAGTTGGGTTTACATGGACACTTTTATGTCTAAATTAATGTAATCTTTCCTTTTCGTGTTATCTGTTTACATGGGATGTCATCTAAATCGGGCACATCTAAATGTGCCGTCGCAACTTATCGGAATTGATGTTAAACAGGCACACATTATCTAGCTCGTAATGTAATGTGTCCGGCTAGCAAAACCAGTTTCGAGTTGTAGGCTAGGTACTTTGGAGAGTGAGGCTGTTTGAGTGGCTGGTGGAGAAATATACGGCTCCAGATGAAGTCACAGAGAAATGGAGAGAAATACGCACAGAGATACGCGCACACACTGGCCTTGGCTGCCTAAACAGAGTATTGGTTAGGACACTGCTCCACGTCCCCCAGCTTTGCCAGCGGGCGCACGCACTAGCTAACACTAGCCAACAGAGCTCCGTGGCCTGTACTCTCCCATTCACTTATGTGCGGTGCAGTTGATTTGTCCACACTTGTACCTAGGGCTGCACAATTAATCGAATATCGATCGCGATTACGATTTTGGCTTCTCACGATTAAAAGAACATGATCGACTGCGATATTGATGTTTAAAATACGTCCTCTGCTCATAGTAAACTCTGCTATATATTAAATCAAGCGCTCCCTAATCACCCGCCAACAGCAGCTGATGTGGATGCGCGCGCACCCTC
>JAODUK010000005.1:1091901-1114753 GCA_027564635.1 Typhlichthys eigenmanni
AATTGTGCCATCCAAGTAATGTTTGCTATTTCTTCTATATCTGGATGGAGTTCAAGCTTACCCTTGTGGGGATTGAGGAACTCAAACTCACCAGCCTGCTGTTGGAAACTATTTGTGCTCTTAGCATCAGCAAAGGGTCTGTGGTTTTTACCCTCCCTAGAAACTATCTGTGTGTGTGTGTATGTATGTGTATGTGTATATATATATGTATATGTGTATATATATGTAATTAAAGATATCACAATTAACACTATATAGTCAGAATATCACCCCCTGTGGTTTCACCTATCTAAATGTTTCTTCAGGGGACAGTGAGGGAAGTTTTGTATTTCTTTCATCTGCATTTGTAAGTCCATTTACTTATAACTGAACTTACCATCACACTATATAATCAAATATAACCACATCATAATTAATTACACATTAATGACCAGTGTTGGACAGTAACTAATTACTAGTAACTAGGTACTGTAAAATTATAACTTTTTTCAGTAACTAGTAGTGTAACTAATACTATTTCCAAAACAGTAATAATATTACAATTACTAATCCAAGTAATTCTGCATTACTGGATGGAGTGTCTACTCCGGGTAGAGAATGAGGTGAAACAGTTCAACTGTGACAGAGATCGTCTGTCCCCCTCGGGGAATCAAACCCCGATCTCCCACGCAGAGAGCGGCCGCTCTACAAGGCAGGCTAAAACCCATGGGCCCTAGCCTGCGTCGCCAGAGGGTCCTAAGAGGTGTCGGAGAGTGAGGATTAACTCCACTGCACAGCTACCTGCTGGCCACCGTTACACAAGTACCTGGGGGTCTTGTTCACAAGTGAGAGGACATTGGACCGGGAGATTGGCTGGAGAATCAGAGCAGCGGGAGCGGTATTGCAATTGCTTTACCGCACCGTTGTTACGAAAAGAGAGCAGAGATGGAAGGCAAAGCTCTCAATCTACTGGGCAATTTCAGTGCCTAGTCTCATATGTTCATGAAGGGTGGGGTCGTGATGAACCGAAAGAACCAGGGTACAACCGATGAAATAGGTTTTCTCAGGAGGGTGGCTAGCCATGAGGAACTCTGAGTAGAGCACACTGCTCCTTTGTGTCGAAAGGAGCCAGTTGAGGTGGTACGGGCATCTGGTAAGGATGCCCCCTGGGCGCCTCCCTAGGGAGGTGTTCCAAGCACGTCCAGCTGGGAGGAGGCCTCGGGGAAGACCCAGGACTAAAGGTTGAGAGATTATATCTCCACATTAGTCTGGGAACGCCTCAGGATTTCCCATTTAGAGCTGGTTAATGTGGCTCAGGAAAGAGAAGTTTGGAGTCCTCTGCTGGACCTGCTGCCCCCACGACCCGACTACAGATAAACGGATGAGGATGGATGGATGGATGGATCTTACTTACAAAATTTTCCTTTTTGTCTCAATTAGTAAAAAAGTCTGAAAATATGTATTGTTCTAGCTTCACCACAGAACTTTGTCATAGTCATGTGCTAATCACATAATTGTGTGTGTGCTGAAACATAGGCCTACGGTATTTGAAAACAGAAACTCTCCTCAATTCTCCTCCCTGTAATGGGTAAACAACCCCTCTACTAAAACCAGTTTTGAAGTGGTTTTAAGATGAATAGTCAAAGCACTGTTGTCTTGTAGTCAATAGGCTCACTACTATGACATATAATAAGGGCCTCTGTCAGCAACACTAGAGATACAGTATAACTTCAGGGTTAGTCATGTCAGCATGGTGCTAACCTGATACTGTACCTCTCCCTTTCTGGCAGGTTGTAAGGAGATATGAGAGAGGCAAGCATTGGCAATGAAGAACTTAAACAATGTACTGTTGCTGTAATCTTCTCTGGAAAACCTAAAATGATTCATGACAAGTGCTTCTGTTCAGACAGTTCTGACTGACAGGTAGCCTAAATAGCATAGACCAGTTTCACTGTATGTTACCTGCAATAATTCCTGTACATTCCCCTACAGTGACTGTTGCGTTCAGAATGATATCCATTTACCCAGACAACAGCCACTGTTGTCTGGGTATAGGCTATCTATCTTTGAATATGTTTTCTAAAATGCCACTCAGCTAGTGTATAAGGTGAGGTCTTACAGAGGAGAATATGAAGGCAGATTCTGTATTTTATATACCACTTCATAAACATAGCATACAGTATGTTTTTATTTTAACACACCAATTATCAGGTACTGATTTCACATTTCCATCAACCTATTTACAGCAAACAAAAATTAAGTAGTAGTTTAGTTTAACTGTGGGATGTTTGAATTATTTCAGAAACACAACAGACCATTCTTTGTCAGAGCACAAAGCATTTATTATATCCCCCATTATTGCAGAGAAGGAAACAGGACTCAAACAGCTCCTATCCTGCTTATCTCAGTTGAGAGGAAGGCGCTTCATAATAATCAGATGTCTAGACATCAGTCTACCTGCAGTCCCAGTCTCTCAACTTTGAAATGGTGGTAATAAGGCAAGGCTATTGGCCAATATGTTCCCCTATGTTGAAGGATCGAGACTACTAAAAAATATTGTATGTAGGTGTATATGACTCGATTAATCAGCTAATCATGTACAAAGTACAACCATCCCCCCATTTCATCACGAGACTCAATACAGTAATCATTTTCGTTCGCTAGTTTTGTCCATAGTTGCTTCACGTAGGAAGATATATGCGTTGCTTGGAGACTACGGAAATGTTTGAGGGAGAAAAACGATGGAGAAGTATGAAAAAATTAAAGTTGTTGGAAGAGGAGCATTTGGGTAAAAAACACAAGAACAACGTTTCGTGCTTTTACACAGAGTAACATATTATGCAATCGCGGATGTTATTTTGTAACGCCGCTCCTTTCACGATGAGCTAGCGACATAAAACGCTCCCAAATATCCTCTCTAATGTAGACACAGCACGGTAGGCTAATGCGTGTATGGTACACCGCTATGAAAACATCCATGCTGAAAACTGGGCCCAACCCTGTGACGTCACTATGCAATACATTAATTTTCTATTGTAGCCTACGCACATGTCTACTAGTAAATTCATACTTAGAGTTAGAAGAGGCTTTGAGAATCGCTTATTTATTTTTTTCTTTCTATTTTTCAATTAGCTTGACAGCACTGTACATGCAGTACAAAACGTGATTTCTCTATTCTGTAATAGAATTGTGCACCTGTGCCGGCGGCGCACCGATGGGGCTTTTGTCATCCTAAAGGAGATCCCGGTGGAGCAGATGTCACGTGATGAGCGCCTGGCAGCCCAAAATGAGTGTCAGGTGCTGAAACTGCTCAACCATCCAAATATTATAGAATACTATGAGAACTTCCTGGAGGATAAGGCTCTCATGATAGCAATGGAGTATGCACCAGGTACCGTAGCATGGCCTTACTCACTTTACATTGCGACCTTTGTTCATTACGTAGTGATTAGTGAAAAGCGTAGCTCTCCTCTGTGCCAAATAAGGCTACTTACCCCTTTACACTGTTCTCACTTGAGACATTCCCAAGTAAGATTATATGCAAACTCATGGGAATTCATCACGTAGTCCTTGTGGCGCGTATGATAACTGTCCCTGAAACATTATAATGTAGCGTCTGTATTATAGTTCTTGAAGATACTGTAGAACCTGATATGTTGTTCTTGCAGGAGGAACCCTGGCGGATTATATCCAGAAGCGCTGTAATTCCCTGCTGGACGAAGACACCATACTGCACTTCTTTGTTCAGATCTTGTTGGCTCTTTATCACGTGCACAATAAACTCATTTTGCACAGAGATCTGAAGACACAGAACATTCTGCTCGATAAGCATCAGATGATAGTCAAAATTGGAGATTTTGGGATTTCTAAAATTCTTGTCAGCAAGAGCAAAGCTTACACGGTAAGCAGACCACAAAACCAATTAAAGGTGGAGTCAGTCATTCTGGGGAAACCTTGTTGATATTTGAGCCTAATTGGACAGGCGTCACCAAGGCTATGATAGTGTTGTGTGGTGTGGTCTGCACCACTTGATTTGTGTTCCCATCTGCAGAGCCAGGGCTGTGTAGAAACAACCAGAAAATGTTTTTCACGGTGCACACAACAGGCAGCTAGCGGACCCTGAGCAGATATTTGCTGAATTTGACTAAAAGTGTTTTACTTTACAATTTCTGACTCTACCTTTAACCCAGACTGCTGGTTTAAATCAATTTATTTTATAAAATTAGAGATGAAACATAATAAAAAATAAAGTACTATTAAAAAAATAGAGCTAAATAGATGCTAGTATATGCTAAATAGTCCTTGCATTTATTCTGTTGTATTTTATTTATTTCCAGGTGGTTGGAACACCTTGTTATATCTCACCAGAGCTGTGCGAGGGAAAGCCCTATAACCAAAAGAGTGACATCTGGGCCCTGGGCTGTGTGCTGTATGAGCTAGCCAGCCTCAAGAGAGCCTTTGAAGCTGCTGTAACAGTTTTCTTTGCAGTTGTTTGAAATGATCATTGAACGTTCAAAGATATTGCCTTGCAGATCTAGAAAGAATTTTAATTTAATGAAGTGAAGACTTAATGAAGTGAAGACTTAAATGCTTTGTGGGAGATTATATGCACGGACATAGCCTACCATGAAATAACTTTGCTATTTTATCAACCCTATTTAAGTAGTTTTGATTAAGACGAGATGTCGGTATAATTAAGATGAAGAATATTATACTACAGTATATCTCTCCAAATATCTGAATCCTACTGTATATTACCAGTTATCTAAAACAATTCATTTTTTCTTAAATTAATTTATGTGCAAATCTTATACGTATTTATTATTCTTTAAAAAAATAAAAGTAATCATTTGAAATTCTTGTTCTACATCTGCTACTCTACTTCAGAATTTGCCTGCACTAGTATTGAAAATCATGAGTGGGACCTTCGCGCCAATTTCCGACCGGTACAGCCCTGAGCTCCGACAGCTCATCCTCAACATGCTCAATCTAGACCCGTCCAAGCGGCCTCAGCTCAATGAGATCATGGCCCTCCCCATATGCATCCGCCCCCTGCTTAACCTCTACACAGATATAGGCAACGTGAAAATGCGAAGGTACCACTTTAACATACTGTATTCCGAAATGGCTTACTGTAACCCATGTATTGTAACTAAATTGTAGGATATAAATATTTCGGGTTCAAATGTTATATGCGAGAAATTAAGTATTTATACATAATTAATTGTTTTTTCTGTGCCTTTCTGTGCCTGTGCATTATATTCTACTGTTCATTTACCAGAATTGAGAAACCTTTGTCCAGTGTTCAGTCTGGTCCTCACAGTAGACCAGGAGGAAGAGTGCCTTGCAACAGATCTAGAGGTCAGTCCGTGTTTTCAGTTTGAACCCTCCCATGCAAGTGAAGCTATTGTTTAAGTGTACACTCCTCCTCATTGCTTTACATACAGATTCCCAAATATCTTCCCCAGTTCACATGCTGATGGTTGAAGCACTGTCCAGAAACATGTGGGTGGTTTTAGGGTGAAGGGTAGAGAACAGTGTAAGCCTGTGAGTGTTTAGGGAGAGGAGTAGAGAGGAGTGGCAGACACTAAATGCTCAGGGTAGTAACGTGCTTTAAAACTAAAGCAACAACCTTTTTGTAAGGCTTGGGTCAATTACATTTATATTCCAAATGGATTTACAATTGGTACAATTAAAGGTATAGTCAGCTATTACAAGGTAATACACTTTTTTCAAATTACCATTCTGTGCGTGCTGAATAACAATGCGATACTTCTACACAGCCCTGGCTTCATAAATAGGAACATGACCAAAGTGGCGAACACTGCTCACAACAACAAAGCTGTAGTACTACGCTTTGCCTCACAATGTGTTTCAATACGTGATGCGGAAGGATATTGGTTTGATTTGACCTCGAAGTTAGCAAGCGTACTCGAGAATGACTAGTCTAGTATTACACTGAACCTTTTTCTTCTTGGTCTGGGAGTGGACTAGGCTTACCGTGGTCCTGGAGACCCACTGTCCTTCATGTTTTAGATGTCTCCCTGGTCAACACACGTGATTCACATGAATGTGTCGTTAGAAGCCTGATGGTGGAGCAAAGAGACATCTAAACCATGCAGGACATTGGGTCTCCAGGAGAGCCTGTCTAGCTGTCTGGCTGGCTGTAGAGCTATTACATGAAGCAGATAGGGATTAGACATATTGCTCAAGGATACAGGTAGGTCAGCTGTGGGTCTGGAGCCTACAACCTGCTGGGAGTCCAACATCAGACTAGCCTGCCCCCCACTGGTACCACACTGGTAAATGAACAATGGTAAAAAGTGTTCCTTTAAAGGTGTAGTCAGCGATTTTAAGATAATACACGTGTCAAATTCAGCAAATATCTTTGTCACGGTTGCAAGCTGTGTGCGAAGTGAAAAAACTATCTGGTGTTTCTACACAGCCCTGGCTCTGTAAATAGGATCACAAACAAAGTGGTGCAGACCGCACCACACAACACTATCCCAGCCTTGGTAATGTGTGTCCAATGTGGGAGCTTCTGAGGGAGCAGCCTATGGCATTGAAGGGAGACCAGAATGACTGACTATAGCTTTAATGCGTTCTTCGTGTTCTCTCTCCCGTGTGGGCCCAGACGGGACAGGAGGTGTGGGGATGGGCAAGGTCCACGCCCTTCCCCTGTCGTCAGTATACACGTGGGGGAGTGGCATCTCCACGCCTCTGCGCCTGCCCATGCTCAACACAGAGGTGCTGCAGGTGTCCCTGGGACGAACCCAGAAGATGGGCGTCACCAAGTCTGGCCGGCTCATCACCTGGGAGGTCCGTGCACTCATTGGCTCTTTGTCCGATATTACGGTAGGCCCGGCTGAACATAACCTTGTGAGACCACCCTGGTCTCGTGCTCTACGGTTTGACTTTGACCGCCTGTATCATTCTGTAACCCCTCCGTTGAAAAGCGTTTGTCAAGAAAGGCGGTGCTAATGCATTTCAGTCAAACGATTTGATTGGTACTACCTACCTTTATCTCACCCAATCAGTATGTTCAAAACCAGCTGGACCGCTGGTGGAAACATAAAAACGTACCTCAGGTAGACGGCCGGTTGGCCCGATTGTTTTCTTCACGAGGAATTCCAGACTGATACCCGCAGCAAACTGAAGCTGGAGCTTGTGAGATCACGATGGCCTCATCACGAGGATAGGCTGAACAGGCTCACACCACTGATCCCCTAGACAGGACTTGAGTGGCTTAGACCAAGTGTGCTGCTGTTTGTCATCTCACAGCATTCCCCCCCTTATCCTAGGCTGCCTCCGTAGGCTCCGGTGAGCCCAGTCTGCCTGGTGTTGTGGAGCAGACGCAGCCCCACTTAATTTCCCGCTTCCTGGAGGGTCAGTCCGGGGTCACTGTCAAGTCCGTGTCCTGCGGCGATCTCTTCACCACCTGCATGACGGGTTTGTGAGCCGTCCTTCTTAAGGCACGTAGTGCGGTCCCAGCCTCCGTCAGGGACCACACTACGTGAGGAAATCAATGCTTATTTTCTGCTTGATGCCCTCGCACACTGTAGCACAGGGCTGTTATAAAACACAGAGACAGCCCACTACCTGAACTTGGCCAGGCAATCAGCTCTAACTACACTTTTGATCTGACGCCATTAATCACTGCACAAGGTACTTGTAGAATAGAACCCTCTATTGCTGTCCTAGCACAACAGCGGTGTGTGTGCTCATTAGTCAAGCAATGACAGCAAAATAACATGGGATTAAAGTTCTTTTCTTCCCGGTCAAACCCCCCTGCCCTAATGTCTTTTATAGCTGTGTTGGGTAAAGTAGATCATTGTTGCCCTGTTAGGGATTATGTGCATTTTGTTGTCAACCATAACGATACACCTATACAAATTAAATAATAACTCTCTAATCCCCATTCAATTTACAGACAGGGGGATTATCATGACGTTTGGAAGCGGGAGCAACGGCTGTTTGGGGCATGGCAATTTTAATGACGTAACACAGGTAAATATCTTTTGTCTACTACAGTAAATACAAATGGTATATTGCTCAGTGACAAGTAACACATGTAAAGGTATAGTAGGAATTATAAAATAACACACTTTTTGTCAAATTCACCAATTATCTCCTTGTTACTTTACATTTACTGTTCTCTGTGCGTGCTGAAGAAATAATCTGGTACATCTACACAGCCCTGGCTCTATAAATAGGAACTCAATGTGGTGTAGACCGTATACACCAATATCCTAGCCTTCACAATGCATTTCCAATGTGAAGAGCAGAGCTTCTCAGGGAGCACACTATGGCATTGAAGGGAGGGAGAGGTGTTGATGCTGTACACGGCTATTTACTTTATTATTGCTAAACATAATTTCCATTAGGAAACAGATTTATAGTTTTTAACAAAATGCAGCAAAATATATGTTCAGCATTAGCATGTCATGTTTTTCTAATACTAAAAGCCATGTGGACAAAGGACAGTATATCAGCCACAAAGAATATGTAGATATGGATAAACATGACATTACTTGTTTTGTACCTAGCCAAAGATTGTGGAGGCACTGCTGGGCTATGAGTTAGTTCAGGTATCTTGTGGCGCTTCTCATGTGCTTGCCGTGACCAATGAGAGGGAAGTGTTTGCTTGGGGCAGAGGAGACAATGGTAAGTGAGCTTTATTGATCCCATCAATCACTCACACACACAGTACACGGGAAGTCTCTCATTGCTGTTAATTCCTATTAGACTTTGACAGCAGTGTGATGTCATGCGCTCTTTCATGTGCTCCTCCTGCTACAAGGTCGCCTGGGGCTAGGCACCCAGGACTCCCACAACTCTCCGCAGCAGGTGTGTGTGCCTGCACAGTGTGAAGCACAGAAGGTTCTGTGTGGAGTTGACTGCTCCATGATTATCACCACCCAATGTAAAATCCTGGCCTGTGGTAGTAACAGGTACATTATGTTCTATTTTCACAATGAATGGGACTGGAAGTGAATATGAGCCTGTATGGCTAAATCGTACACATTTACTTGACCTGGAAGAGTGGTCCTCGTTTTAATGAATGTGTGTTGTCCTTTCTTAAATCAAATAAACATTAAAGTAATGTATGTTATACAGTAGTGCCTCTACCACAACCCAGTGTAGTGGAGTGTCGTTCTCTCTGCGCTCAGGTGGGGGAGGGGCATGCCCTGGCTGAGTTTCAGACCAAAACGACAACAGTTTCCCCACTGTGGTTTCATCCATTCCCTGTACTAATTGGAGCCAACGCTTTACTATTGTGGCTGGCTGGCTGCTGCAATGAGTAGCTTATCAACAAAGGATAGAATCGCATATTTTTAATTTCTGTTTTTACACTGCATATATTTTATTTGTTAATAATAGAACACATAAGAACTTTATGCTTATGTGTTCTTTCCATAATGAACCTTTTATCTTGTTTTTACATTTAAAATGACATTTACAATTTACAGTACATAAGACTGTTTTGTGCCTTTACATGCCCAGCCTGTGAGACAGCATTCTCTCTATATGACAAGCACATTATCTTGCTTTACAAAGGCTTTGGGCAAGATGTTGTAGCGTGCTATATACTTTATGTATAAACACAACAGGGTGTATTTCAGCTTGAGTCAGCATTGCTTAGATACTGTAACTGGGGTATTTAGCCACTTCCGTCACAGTCAATGTCTATTAATTTTTCATACTGTATCATTGTACCCTGCTTGTACTAAAATGTATTTATAAAGCATGTATGATTTATATTGCATGGTATAGTTTTATTGAGTTTGGGCAGGAGTGATCTCTAAATCTAGGACGCTATAGTTTGTGTTGACCTGACCACCATTGTGTTGTGGTCAGGTTTAACAAGCTGGGGCTGGATAAAATAGTAGATGGAGAGGAGCCCAGCCTGTCAGACCAAGTAGAGGAGGTCCATTCCTTCACCCCTGTCCAGTCAGCACCTCTAAGCGTGGAGAAGACGGTTCACATTGACATTGGAACTGCCCATTCTGTTGCTGTCACAGGTGAAATAGGTTTTCTCTCTGTGTAAATGGCACTCAAACATCATTCCAAACGAAGTCAAATAATTGTGGTTATAGTGTTTGACACATTATTACAGTTACGCCACATTTTTGAACCTACTGTTGGATATACACATTTATCGGTGCATATTGAAGGACTAACACAGCATTTAATTTAAGCATTTAAGACAAATCTGCTGTCATTCTATACAGATGTGTAGTTGTGGCACTTAGCATGCATTCTCTCTCAGGTCCTTCCCTAATACCTGTATTTACGGTGAAGCTTTGTGTGCTGCCCTGGTGTTTGTTGTGTTTCCTCTCCCTCCAGAGAAGGGCCAGTGCTACACCTTTGGCAGCAACCAACACGGCCAGATGGGCGGTAGCGCCCGGCACACCAGCCGTAGGCCCTATATGGTTCCAGGGCTACAGGGCATCACCATGGCCGCTTGTGGGGATGCCTTTTCATTGGCCATTGGCTCCGGTAAGTAGTTAATCAAGTGTAATGACAATGTACAGTATAGTAGAGTATTTAATTTCTAAATAGACACATTATATCTATATGTCAGGATGTATGAATTGTGCTGTCTCCTGGTAGGTTGACACAGTAAAAGGAAATGTGACATGTCTCTGTAGAGGCTGGTTCACCATCAGACTGTTTCTCCTGCTATATGTGTGTGTGTGGGGGGGGGGAGCTGCTCTAGGAAAAGCAACAATCCATGTTTGGGTCAATCCACAGATGGGGAGGTCTACACCTGGGGAAAGGGCGCCCGCGGTCGCCTCGGACGAAAAGGGGAGGATTCTGGGATACCGAAGGCGGTGCAGCTCGACGAGAGCCACCCGTTCACGGTGACATCGGTGGCTTGTTGTCATGGCAACACTCTGCTGGCAGTGAAGCGTAATATTTCACTTACTACCTTTTTTGTTGTTGTTGTTGTTAACGAATGCCGAGCAATGTTAGGGTGTGGCGACATCCTAACGGCGGTCGCTAATCCCCACATGAAAGAGAGGCGAATTTCAAGACAAGCATCCCCTTCAGTGATGTCGACAGAGATGCATGTTTTGCCCTCGTAGAATTGACAACCTGAAAGGGCTCATTTGTAGTCTTGATAGTAACCCACCACAATGGAGATGTTCATGTAGCTTTGTTTCACACAGTCTATTCATAAGTGAGCAAAGTCCTTCTTTGTGTGCCTGTAGCCAGAGGACTTCTAGTCACAGCTCTTAATTAACTTGCGTCGAGGCAGCCTGTTTTTGTGTTTTTCCCCCGTTAAACCAATCACAAAAACAATTGGGAGGTTGTTCTCAATGTGCATTGGATATTTCTGGTGTAGTCCTCAAAACTGCAAAACCCATAAGTGAACCATTTGCTGATTCTCCAGTGGGAGTTTTTTTTTTCTCTCCGTATGAATTTATCAAAATTGTTAGTATTTGTTGTTTAATTTGTTCAGTATGTCTATCATTTCAGATGTTATGTATTTGCAAATACTGCTCTGGGCAAGATCGCTCCCTAAATAAAATAAAGATAAGATAAAATGTCCCCAGAATGCAGATAAAATGTAGAAAAAATAAAAATAATTAACAAACAACAAATATTTGAATTAAAACAGAAACGTATAGCAATACAATTACATTACAATTATAAGGCCTATTTGATATATAATTATAAATATAGACAAATGTTGACAAAGGTTATCATTAACTCTTTGGGGTCTAAGGAGATTTTCCCCTTTTTGCCCCACTTATTTTCAGTGACAAATTAATATATTTAAATACATATGTCACTACCAAGTGCTGCATATTATTTTTAATCACGACGACCTGAATTTTTGCATTATTTTATGATAATAATATGATATGATAATGATAATTGCTCTCGTCGCGGACGACGACGGTGACCTCAGAGGGTTAAAGAATTAGGTATTAAGAGAAGGTTGTTTGTATCTAAGCACCTAGTCTAGCCTATGATATGATACAGTACACATGAATGTTCTGTCTTGATGTAGTATAGTCTGAAAACAAGCGGTACATTACCCAAAATGTACTATTCTCGTTTTGTTTGTGTGCTTTAGCTTTGCTTGAGGAACCTGTCCCGAGATGAGTTGGTCTTGAAAAGCATTCCACACCCACCCAGTGTGTGACATGAAGCCCAGCAGTGGAGCAGCGGTGAAGGACAGAGCCCTCTGAATAACTGCTCTTAATAAAGGCCTATATCTGCACAGCACTGGAAGGATTCCCTTACTGGAGCTACTTCTACAGCATTTCACAGGTTCTCTTCTTGAAACAACCTTGTTTTGTTTTTTATTAACATTACATATACTAAATAACTTGTTATTAAATATGAATGCTGACACAAATTAATGAAATATCGTACTGTCAAACTTAAACCAAATGCATTTCATAAGCAGGACCGCTAGTAGAATTACTCCAGTAGAATTACTCCAATTAGATTGCAAGAAGTAATTTCATGATGTGAGCTTTTGTCCTCTCTCAAGCATGGTTCACATTATAAAAACAGTCAAATTAGTGGGATCTCTATTAAGCAGGAATGGATTAGATCACACGATGTATGTGCCACTTTAGTGTTAGCACCCTAGCAGTCAAATGAACCAAGATTAATCTTAAGAACATTGTCAGAGTCTCGTTGTGCTTTATTGGATTAGCTACATTTGTATCTTGGCATTAGTATTTCAACCTGGTAATGATGTGTTCAGTAACAAGAAACTAAATCACCATTAGCATTACAGTATCTGTTGATAGGCTTAGGGTTGATCATGTTTATTATTTTCTCTGTTGTTAAAGGTATATTTGTATTTAGTGTTTTGTCATATTCTATTTTTAAACTCAAAAACTATTGATACATTTTTTTAAACCACTTTAAATATAAAATGTTTTAAATATGCAATTCAGAAGAAGCATGTGTGAAACAGTATTTATAGACTATTTAGCGGTATTCAGTCTGTATAACCTGAAGTAATAAATGTACATTACAGTAATTGTCTTAATAGCATGGAAGCAGTGAGAGATTAAAAAATTTTTAGACAAAGAAACAATTTGACATTCTATTTACATATATTTTTATTTTGAGTGTTATTTTACATTTTTAGTGTTATATTAGACGTGCAATGTCAATTAAGTGTTTGTATATTAGGATATACATTTTTTTGTGTGTGTGTATAAACAAATTGTCATTACAAATGATTTGAATTGATAACTGTTTTATGTTGTAATCTGAATCATCTGAATTGATATATTGTTGCAGCATATTCATTTTCAATATCATATTCATATTCATTTTCAATATCGAGTAATCTAAATATTACAGTAGGACGCGTGTTTTGGCTTTTTAATACATTTCCATTTGATGATGTAATCAATGGCAATTGAGTTGCACGGAGAGAGAAAATTCGCGTGGATGGGCGTGACACTGAATATCAACCCGTTTTGTGTTAATAATCGCATCTGCTATTGTTGTGTAGGCCTACGGTAGATGTATTGTGGTAAACTACTATAGCCTTCCTATTCTGCCGATCCGTTTTACCACAAGAGGGCATCCATCACCACTTGATTATTCATAGTCTAGTGTTTGTTTACAGCCGTCAATTAGTAAATGTATTCTGCATTTGTTGACCTAATCCACAACAAGACCTAGATAATCATATATTACAAAGCATATTCTTATTAGCGTCTTATTCTTATTAGGCTATTATGCTGATATGCCTATTATTATTTCTAAATCAATTAGTGTGTTATTTCTTTGGTTTCCTATCGATCATAAACCTGAATAACAACTGGTTTACAATTTGCATCATAGCCTACTTTGACTACAAGGAAGCCCAATAAAGAGCTGTGAGTTCAAATTATACTACCAGACAGGGTCTTAACTCCTCCCGCAGAGAGAAGTAGGCGGGACTTGGTATATGCTACCTAAACAGAGGGATGTGCATTGTGTTCCATCTGTCAGTACGACATCTACGGTGGGAAGAAGGGCTTAACGCACATCGGTTAGCAAAATAAGATTTGATACATTCGTTTGCGACAGTGTCTGAGATTTTCTTGACGCTACAGTACCTTGCCTTTGGCAGCGCTCGATTGCTGGAAAGACGGGACTGAAAACAACAGTGTCACCGTTTGAAAACCTGTGCGAACGGTGGCGGATGGACCTGAACATCGGAGAGGCTGCGTTTCGCGCATCGTCATAATATCAATTGTTAACATCAGTAGTTAGTTTGGACAAAGAGGCATTTAACTAGTGAAGGCCCGACTACGATAATCCTGCAGCAATGCCGGGTTTTGACTACAAGTTTCTTGAGAAACCAAAGAGAAGGTTCCAGTGTCCATTATGCAGCAAGGCAATGCGAGAGCCCGTTCAGGTCTCTACCTGTGGCCATCGATTTTGTGACACCTGTCTACAAGAATTTCTAAGGTATGCGTTGTGCGCGCAGTCGTGTCTGCGAGCGTGTGCGCTCATTAGTTTGTGTGTGTGCGTGTGTGTGTTTTGTGAGAGATCCACCGCTGCAGGCGATACTGAAGGCTACAACCATGCTAGTTTCGGTAGAGACTGTAAATAAAGGATGTGTAGCAGCGCCCTTATCGCCTTACCCTCGCAGGTGAAACAGTAGACTGCTGTTGGTGGGAACGAAGTTGCTATAGACCGCCTAGTAGGCTAACATTGGTTTGGCCATGTGTGTATTCACAATACCATAAGCCCCGGCCTGCATTAACCAATGGGCATAAAATATGTGATTTTTATTACGGCAAAGGCTCATTGCACAGGTTTTCACTATGAAAACACAATGGAAGGATATTGCGTTAGATTTTTCAAGTAGGCCTAGTGTGTGTGTATATAATTTTGTAAGCAAATTAGGCTATGCCTATTTATTCATTTATTTTATTTTTGTAGTTATTAATCACTTAGGCCTAATAAAACCACTTTAACAAAAATAATTGTATCTTTTTATTTAATTTTTTAAAATTTTTATATAATTTCCTTAATGTATTAATAGGTTTACTATAACCGGTATTTACTAGGCTACTGTGTCTAGTGTGCTGTGTCCTAAGGGAAGGACTGTTGCATTGCATGCTGTCTGTCTGTCTGTCTGTCTGGCCAGAGGCTGGGTTAGCACTGGTGCTAGGTCAAGAGTGAAGACAGGGGCAGTGGCAGCTGCTTTGGTTATAGGGTTAGACTATTAGGGGAATAGAACCCCTAAGGACCTCCTGTGACAAGGTCATGTGTCTGCAGGCATCACCCCCTTCCCCCAGTTTCATATTGTATGATAGTGTGTGTATCATGAGGAATATGTAGTAATGTAAAATGATCAGTACAATCACTTTTCTTTTGGTAGTTACTACTCAATTCATGCCTGTGTCAGTATGTTGATTCACTTACAGTTGCACAGAAATACACTAAATACCTAATCCATCCATTGTTTCATATGTCCATCTAGACATTATCTAGGAATAATCTGCATTACTGTATTTATGTGTGAATTTCCTTACTTCTGTAGTGATACACATCCAAACAAATTATTTCTATTTTCATAATAGTACTATAAGCAGAGTGAGCAATTACAATAGTATATCATTGTCTGGAGTGTAGCCACAATCATTACTGAATATATATTTGCAGTATTTCACCAGTTTTTTATTCAAGTAATATTTAACTAATTGTATTTTTAAAATATATTTAACTTCTTTAAGTTAAGTAGCCTAGCCTCACATGGAAATATATGAAGAAAAACATAACCCCGTCCCTCCCAGCATGTTCAGTTTAATTATCCAAGTTTGCCCATTGAAGCCAGTGAGGAAGGTTCACCACTCAAACAGCACAAACATAGCGTGGATCAAGAGGCCCATTTTATTGACAGTGACATAAAGCAGTTAGCTAATGGTCTGCCTATTGTGTGATGAGGTTGCGCCACTTCTACAATTAGTGAAGCGCTGCATGAGATCCAACGTTGCTTAGTTGGTCTAAGTTGCTTTGCAAACTCAGACGGACATAACCTCCACAATTCAGTAATTCAGAAAAATATTACATTGGATGATAGAAGTGTTAGCAATGGCACATTATATCATATTTTCTGTGGTTACAAAGTACAGCAAAAGAGACTGTGATAACACGCAACATGGTGATTTCTTTTTCCTGCTTTCTTGCCTTGATGCTGGACAGAGATGGGATGTGTGTGACTGTCATATGATGCTAATGTGTTTTATGTCCGCCTTCAGAATGCACATAATATACTGTGTTTAGTTGTCCTGACTATAAAGGAAAATGCAGCCCATGCCCGAAAGGCTTAACACATATGAGCCATGTGACTCAGTCTTTCAGCGAATGTCATTTGGGGAAAACCTTTTTTGTTAGCGGCCAAACATTCAAAGCCATTAGTGAGAGAGAAGGACACTTAATGGAACGCCATATTATTTTACCCACGTTAAGTAGAGTTTTATTTCAGTGCCACACATGGCTCATGCAGCTCATCAATCTTTGCTCCATTGAGCCAGAGCAGTGTCATACAAGCTACTGGGGTGTCTCTGTTGGGATTGATGCAGTTCTCTGGCCTGGCCCTGACAGGGGTGAAATTGGTTTGTTCTGCCCCATAACTTCATTGTAGGCCTCAACAAAGTGGCTCTGTAAGTCCAAATGTACCCAAAGCGCAGAGGAGCTCCATGTTTGCTACAAGAAGAATCTTCTGGATGGATTACTATTCACTCCCATGGGTCAGGAAAAGTGTCTGAATGTGTTTTTGGGAGGGATGGTGATTCATATGTCTTTCGACACATGCTGGTTTCTTCATCTTCTTTTTTTGCTGATGTGGGCAATAATGTACAGTTCCAGAACCTCTACTGTAGACGCCCACATGTGTATGAGCTGATCAAAACAACAACTCTGTCATATCTTCCCCTGTATGCTGATCTCTGTGCTCAAAGCTATACTGTACACTACCAACATCTGTCTGTGGTTAATACATGGGAATGTAGAGGACTGAAGTGGTCTGAGACAACACACAGACTGGTTAGGCTCTTGCCAACCAGAAGTGGCTCTCTAGATTAGTGTACATTTCTTTCTCCATTGATGCCAGATGAATTGGCCATTGTTTGCTCCATTGATAGGAGTGATGTACTGTATGTAGAGGGACATTGGCTGCTAAGAGAACGGGTGTCTCTTAAATGGATAAATGGGATTTAGTGGTGCTGGTGCCCAATGTTGTGTATCAGCCTGGCATTTTGGGCAGCTGGCCCATTGTGTTTGTGTGTGTCTATCTCCATCCTCAATGGGATCTCTGCCATGGGTGGCTGATGAATCACGTCTATGTGTTCACATCCATGGCGGCTCCTCTGGGCCATCACAGAGACGCATTCATAGAGCCCCACAGGTGTCCTCTCTAGACGTCCTGGGTGGAGATCCGGGAGGAACTCTGCTGTCGCCCATCTATGTATAACTGCCGTGGCCACCGAGCGACACAAAGGGAGATTCTGTGCGGCTCAGGGAAAATCCCCCAAGGGCTCTTGTGTGTTGTTCAGGGTGTGTAAAAGGCCTCTTATAGCGACGCTCATTTAAGTTGGTGTCACGTGACAACAGAGCTGGAATCAGCCCTGTACATTTAGACACAGCTATGCACATAGTAGAACATCTAATGCAGTGTGTTAGAGCTAATGGTAGACTATTTTCTCATTCAATTAATCTGTATGTATTTGTCATCTTCATGAGCTTGTCTCATGTTCTATTAATGCGACCTGCTGGTAATATTTTATGTATGTACTGTATGTCAGGGACAGCACAACAAACGTTATATCAGGTTACATGTGCACAGGTCAATAATGCCATATGGAAAGGAATTAAGCAGTGGCACTGACATGATTTGTGAGCTATAATTTGTGTGGCTGAATGAAATCTCTCACCAATGAACACATATGAAACAGAATGTAACAAATGGTTAAACACTAGTCCAAATTAAGATGACAAACCGGTGGGATAACCATAAGAACGGTGAAACAAACCATAGGAAAACATTTAGATGAATCTATCTAGACTAACTCTCCTAAGAGTAACTGAGCTGATTCTTGCAAGAGGGCAAATGATCCATATCAGACAGAAATGGAGAGTTGCGGACTCTGAGCTCAGACTTTGTGCGTTGTCACACGTGTACCAATCAGACAGCTGGCTGATACTTTGTTTGGTGTTTAATGTTTAACACAATTGTTTACAATGTACTGCTGTGTGTGTTTACAAATATGTATACAATGTAGCACATCTGATTATATACATTTGTAGCAAATGCTTGTTATTGCTTGCTAAAAAGAACTGTTGGGTTGCCTACTCCAAAAGGGATTAAAGAGGGATGTTTATGGTCTGTGTCTTGTGGTGCAAAAATTAAAGTATTTTGCCTCCTGTTAATTTGACATCATAAATATACGTGATGAAATACACCTAGACCTACCAGATTTACAACAAATAGACCTTTTTGTTTATGCTGAATTACATTTGTACTGTCAACTATAGTGTCTCCGCAGAGAAGTCTCACAGGACACAAAGAGAAAAGAGAGATCTTCCCAGGGTGATGTCATTGGAAATGACCCTGGGAAGAAGCCGAGGGGGTTGAGATGCAGCAGGGCTGTATGGGAGAAAGTGTTGTGACTGTATTACAACTGCAGATGTCCCCCATATGGGCAGCTGTTCTTTTCAGATTGTGTTTGTGATAGCAGTTAGCTGGAATGTTCGCTGTATTAGTCTTGTACACGCCTGGCTAATGTTGGTAAAGGAACTTGAAACTTAATTGGAATTTTAATCAAAGCAAATATAGTGACTACTGATTACACACCTCTCCATGAATGAACTATGTCTACTTTGTGTTGGAGCATCCCAAGAACCCCACATTTCCACTGTTATTTTCTGTCCACAAAGGCACATGTGAGCCCTTGTGAGCTCTGTAAAGGGAGAACAGACAATGGGTCCTTATTTTGACTTCTTCTTGCCTTTCATGAAAGATTAAAAGTATTAGCTAGGACTGTAAACACATGAATGATATCCAGTAATAAGATTCCCCTGTCTCAGCAGATGCTAAATGAGCAGTCTCCTAACATTGATTGTAAGTCATACTGGTCTGGAGTGTTTCAGTAGCCAGATGACGTAATATAATTGAGTCCCTTCAGTTTGCAGGAGGAGGGTCCTAGTTTCAGTGTAATTCAGCTTTAAACTTTATGTGTCCATATTTCAAATGCTATAATTTGAACAATTTCTTTTATGGGAGCAGTATTACTTTTACGTTGCGGCTACATATTCCAGAAGGTTCTTTGTCATCAAGATACAGTAGGGTACAGGGTGGGGTTTGCGTAGCCAGCTATTGACTATAAAGCTTTTATATCATATATGACAGTGTCTCCAGCGATTACCAACGTACAGTACACAAAAACACAAAGCACTTCCAGAACTGAGTTATGGACTTGCCTCAACATGTGCCTGACTGCGGGAGGGCCTTTTCACAGATCCACAGGCCCTTTGGGCCAAACACAGACAACAGGCATTCTAGCTATGCAGCTGAAACACCTTGGCTTGTACAGTAAGCATGCTGGGGCCAGACTGGCCCACTGTTTGAGAGCAACACCCTAGGTTATGGCAGAGCTGCCTGCACATGCGTTGGTGGTACAGTGTGCATGCTAAACAACCTAAGAAATATGACATGATTACATGGTGAACAGTGGTTCTCATACCTTTTATGAGCCATTGACCCCAGAAAGAAGTATATAATTGTCAGTGACCCAGTAATAGCATAAGCTATAGATAGCACACCAATAGAAATATATTAACAACCATGAACACATTTGAAAAAGCTATGCACATTTGTTGAAACAATTCAGTATAAATTGAAAAAGGGTCACAATCCCCGCCACCACTGATCCTGTGTAATCAACCCTCCAGTAGATCACACATGATCAACTGTTTTACCCAGCCAGTCCAGATGGAGCCACCATCCTTCGCCCTGCGCATACTAAGGCTCTACTGTTAATAGAGTTGATGGTGGTGGCAATAGCTTTCATTGTTTCTTAAAGGTGCGGTACGTGATTGTAAGCTAATACACGTTTTGCCAAATTCAACGAATAACGCTCACTATCCGTTCTGTGTGTGCTGTAAGTGGGAACACGCAGGCATAGTGGTGCAGAGCGCACCACAAAACACTATCCCAACCTTGGCAGACTTCTGAGGGAGCAACGTATGGTATTGAATGAATTGAGTTCATATGTCAACAATCTTTGAAGCATCGCTGACTCCACCTTTAAGAAGCTTGTCACAGCGGCTGTTAAAGCATGTAGATGATGGTACAGCTTGCACTGTGCAGATCAAACCCATGGCAGCGCTCAATCTGGCTACGTCATGTGCAATGCTCCCCATTGTGCTAATTGACTCCTTCCCCCTCCCCCATTCTGTTTGTGTTGTACACAGGTCACTACACTGGGAATAAAGCTGACAGCCTCACTGGGCACACACACTAACACATGTCCAAGCTCCCACGGAATATTACGCCATTGCAATTATATCTTTTTTTATCCTGTGTCAAAACCTTGTACATAATGACATTTCGAAAACGGATTGAAAAACCCAATTGTGCTCAAAAGCCACCATTATGCCCATACAGTATAGTATTGAACATCACTCAAATATCATTAAGTGACACTGCTTATATTATCACTTAATGAAACTGTGTTTTATAATGCATTGTGATGATGAGCAGTTCACAAACGGTGTAATACCACAGTAAAAACACCAACACAGCGTTATCAACAGCAGACTTCTGGGTGTGCACTCCCATAGGTTGCAGAGCTGACAGCCAGGCGGAAATTGGCTTTTGGAAGGGGGGGGGGGGGGCTGCAACCTGATTGGCTAGCTGGTGGTCTCAGCCCTCCAAAGGGACGTTCCTCATCATTGTTCCAAAATGAAACGGTGAGGAGGTTAAGATTAGGTATGGACACAACCATGTGTTGTGAGGTTGGTGTAAGACAACGGGGAGTCTTCTCCGTGAAGTGACTAAATGTCACACCAGTCCGGCGCCTACGGGCCAATCAGGTTGAACCTTTCCTCATGAATATTAATGTGAATATCCCCGCCAGCCACTGCAAAAAGAGAAGTCCCAGCCGGGCATGTGTGGAACTGGTGTGTGGAGTCAAAGGAGAGCAGCTGAGGAGGAGGGAGGAGGCCAGGGGTAGAGGATGCCTCGGTGCAGAGCACCTGTCTCAGTGAAAGGCTCTTCTATGGAGCAGAACAGGTGTCAGCTAGGGCCACTTAAGCTCTTTGCCCCATGTATACACACTTGTGAATTATGCTCATTGATACTCCTGGCCCTGCAAATCTTATGGTCGTCATCTATTCACTTCACTTCCCTTCCACGAACCTCGCTTGGCAGTAAATGGGGGACATGTGCGTGTGTGTGCATGTGTGTGCGAGATGGCTTCCTTCCGGCCAGACAGACCCCGGAATCTTTGGTCTCTGTTTACTATGGTGGTCCTCTGTGTAAACGGCTCAATGCCTCTCTCTCTCTCTCTCTCTCGCTCTCTCTCTCGCTCTCTCTCTCGCTCTGTGTCTGTCTCGTTCAGGAAGTCCCTTGTGTTGTGTCTCTCACACACACACAGCTGCGGTTCATATATGTCAACACAGCACAAGGATCACAGATGATCTCCGAAGCTCTCCGGCACACACACAGGGCTATTGATCCATCCCTGGCCGGTGGCGTGCAAAGAGTGTCTCGTGCGCTGTCATATGCGCTTCCAGATGTGTCATTTAATCGGCTTCTTCAGGGAGATGCCCCATAGACACACAAACAATAGCCTTTTTTCAGTGGAAGCCTATCCTGACACGCGGTTGGCTAATTGTGTATGTGTGCTTACTTGAGCCTCAACAACAACAAGGTATATGTGATCGTATAGTCCCATTGCCTTCCCATACAACAGCATGTCTGAGTGATGGTTGACAGAGCTATCATTAAGGACTAGAAAGAGCCATTTTTATGTGTTTGTGTATGGTGTACACTTGCATAGTGCTTGTCCTGCAACCAGCGCATTAAGATGTATTTAAATGAGTGGAAATTGTTTTGTATTTCTTGATTCAAGAAGAAAGCCTGTATGAATATAGAAAAGGATCTCGATATTCATGTCTTTGTTACCTCTACCTAAAGAGGAACTTGAACGCAACTGAGGCCAATTGAGAAAAACCTGAATTGATGTCACCGTCTGGGGAAAAACAGAGAGACGATGTCCCCGGAAATGGTTTACAGACTGCCACTCAGAAGTGTTTTGCTTACATTTCTGGCCATTTGTTCAGAATTGCCCTTATATTTGAAACCAGCATTTCAAATAGTTTAAATATTATTTTTGCATGCCCACTTGAGTGTCCTCTCTACCCCTCCCCTACAGCACTCCTAGGCTTAAACCATCCTCTATCTCTCCCCTGTACGGTCTATGGGCCCCATTTCTATTGTTGTGCTTGACTAATAATTTTCTTTTAAATAGTCAAACATCATATGTGTGCTTCGTGTCACAAAGCAAACGGGATCTTCAAATAATGTTATTCCTACCGTTGACTACCATACATATTTTATCCAAACTAAGGTCCCATAACGCGGAAGTGACTTCGGCTCTGTTGACTTTGAGGGGCACTTTCACTCATTGGAGGATATGAACAACGAAGAAGAGAGATCACACTATTTATGTGCTGTTCCTCTGAAGAAACGGCACATAAATACCAACACTGTTAAAACAAATTGTTACGATAAAAATGCATCTCCGGGAACCATCACCTTATCGTGGTGGAGAGGTTTGTGTGTCCCTATGATCCTGAGAGTTGTGTTGTCTGGAGCCTTGTGCTCCTG
>JAODUK010000005.1:1124726-1150118 GCA_027564635.1 Typhlichthys eigenmanni
CTACTGACAAATGTACTACATGTAAGTCGCTTTGGATAAAAGCGTCTGCCAAATGCCGTAAATGTAAATGTAAATGTCACTTGATACTGTAAATATCAGCGTTAACTCATTGTACGGTGTTGGTCACTGTTCCATAAATACCATTGAAATTTGTCAGTGCTTATTTTGAAGAATGAGTCCTCAGGGAAGATGTGTTGGACAGTGAGCGGCAGAGTCTTTTTGCCAGTAACACACTGTGGATATATTTCTATGGCGACAGTCGCTGCATAATTCCTCCACCTCCACTATGTGCAGCCTCACTCCAACCCGGACCTGGGTAAAAATATCTCACTGGATGGAGCTAATCGGAGCAAAGCCGGCACTGTGGTACGTCAGCACTTTGGAAAAGGCCAGGGGTTTATTTTGTTCTCTTATCATCCACATCTCTCTTTGTTGTAGTGGCAGTACAGCTGGTCAGCTGGCTTCTGCACTACAGTGAGCGTGAAGATTGTTATCGACTGTCTTAGATAATGGCCTTCAACTCTACTATGAATGACTGACGTTCAAATGTAGGCTTGCTCAGACCAGCACGGATTTATAATTCATTATACAGTAACACATCAGCCTTGATGAAGCAGGCAATAATATGTTGGAACAAGATCCCTTCATAGCTTATGCAGTTATTGTTGTAATATTTGGAAGTCTCTTGCACTCGTTCAAACTTTTCAAGTGTGCCATATTTTACATATGACATCATTTTGATTGTATTAGTTTATTATGACATCAGTGAATACAATGTATAAAAAACCCATAATCCATATACATAATAGTATAACATATGGACATACAGTAGCGTGTATGTAGTGTGTTTATAGTATGATGTCACGGATTGGTCACACATTTTGAAGCTTATTTTGTCAGTCACACTTACTGTACTGTAATAGGCTATCTTGTGATTGGCTGCATTATTCCCCTATTTAAACCATGGTATCACGTTGATAGAAGTAAAGTTACATATTGACACTTTTTGTATTTTATATATTTTTAGTATTTGTAAAGAAAAGTTGGTGAACTTTAATTCACTCTGTTTGAGAGACAAGCACGCAGTGGTCAATATCAGAACTGCTTAAAGCACTCCCTCATCAGGACTTCGTCATCATACTCGGTGGTGGCTGCCACTTGGGTAAAGTTTAGAGAAAACTGTGTTTGGTGGTGATGGGGAACAGAGCACTTGACTGCTACAATACTGTTTGTTGTCTTGTCACTAACACCAACCGTGTGGAAGGAACCGGAGTCAGCTGCAACACGGTGTCAGCCACCGCCACCACAGCCATGTCAGGGGCAACAGCCTATTCTCAGCCAGGGAAGCATAAACAATGCTGTGCCCGAGAATGCATTGTCTCTTGTGAATATGCCTTTAGAGGGGAGAGGCAGATCAATTAAACAAAATAATAATAATTATAAGTAGTAGTAGTATATTATAATTATTATGTGGATGACATTTTATTAGGGAAGATGAGACAGCAATATGCAACTCTTGTCTCCCACAATGTATTTATTCTTAGAACACATGCGTTTACTTACTGGTTGGTAAAATAATGAATAGGAGCTCAAAGGGATGTAAATGACTGCTGATGAAAGATGCATGTTTACATTTTCAAAACGTCATTTGTTTATGGCAGTACAAACAATTATGCGCATTAACCTGAAGCGTTTGTTTCAAAATATAGTTCCATCAATGTAGAGCTGGAATCGATGGAGCGATACATGCCGCTACAGTTGTACCAATGCTTGAATGGTTCATTAATAAAGGCTGCTCCAGTCGTTTAAAATTAGAACGCAAGGAATACAAACAATCCCAAATGGAGCGTGTCCAGACGTTATTTTGGGTCTGGTTATAGGCTATAGGAGGAATAGAGCCCAACAAAGAAAATTAATACCAGGAATAGGGCCCAGCCGTTTTGTTCTGGTGGGGTGGGGGGGGCCTGGTGAAGTCAGCAGGAGACCTATAATGTATACTTCTAGTATGTGTGTGTTGACCTATACAGGCCACTGTGGCTCATTGGTGTCACAACTGCAATTGTGTTGATTGGCATGAAGGAAAGAGCACCTGGCCACATGCCTCTATTTATAGCCTAATGTGCTTAATGTGAGTGTGTGTGTGAACCACCACACTGGCAGAGGAGAACAGAGCCTCACAGCAGACTAGTGCGCAGTGTGTGACTCACGACACATGCAACAGTGAGGAAATGCTCGGCGTGACTCGGCTCAGCGTGTTACAGGCAGCATGCGCATACACACGTGAAGGCTTCAGGATTGCATTCTAGTTTCTGTCTTTATAGCGCTTCTATATGATATTCTAAATAATAATAGAGCAGCAAACAACAATTTTCTGTGTAAAGGTGTAGTGCATGGTAATGCGTGTGTGTGTGGCCCGCAGAGCATTTGTTTTGGTTTGAGATGCTTACGCGTTTAGTGTGACCTCTAGTGGCAGAAAGGCATATAGAGGACCTTTATGTTTGATCTAGATTGCTTTGATCCTGAATTTGAAAGTAAATATTCTGTACAGGTGGGATTTCCTTTTAACAGACAAATATTCAAACTTAATGTGCCAACATAAAACATATTTGCACATTGACTTAAATTGACTTTCCACCCTCTGGAACCACTCAGAATGGATAGAGTGCCATAGAGCTATCGTTCAAAAGGATATTATCAGCGACAGAAAGATGACAGCGAGCGTTTAGAATTGGTGAGCATGAGGCGGGATGCTTTTACATCCCCATGGGCACTGTGCCCATGTAACACAGCCCAGCACGTGAGAATAGAGTCCAGAGAGGCCAGCTAATGCTGTAGTCGTGATGCAATTACTCTCATGAATAGAGCAACGTTTTCCCTGGTGTCCGCAGCTAATCAGCCGTCGTGAGTGATTCCAAATAACTTGGTATTACTGTCGGCACATTTTGAAATGCTGTTATTACAATTAATGTTATGCAGATTTAATTATAAAAAAATAAAATAAAATAATTGAGCCATGCACATAAAAAGGGGCATTACTGTAAAATGTTGTAATTATTTTTAATTGTCCAGGATACGGGAGGGGATTACAACTATATTTATGAAGCCTACACATCAGTTATATTTGTTCAGATTCACATTAAAACAAACAAACAAAACAAAAGCTTTATCTATTTTTCTCCCTCTCTCTCTCTCTCTTTCTCTTCTCTCATTAAAAATATTGAAACATACACGGAATTGTGAGGTATGGTCATTTGTACATATAAAATAAATACTGCCTGGCTAGTTCATGCAACGATTAAATTCAGTTTCTGCCTGTAGCTAATTGAATCAGCGTCTAGGGCTGTTTGACACGGGGCGGCACCTGTGAAGCAGCACAAAGCTCCATGTAAATGTTAATATTAGAAACGTCACAGGATTAGCCCAAAATAGGCATTTCCAGATGGTTATCTCATAATTTAACATTGTCTTTTTAATGAATTTCACCCTTAACTTAAATACACATCAGTGCAATAGCAGTCTCAACTCAGCGCACTGCAAGAAAATACTTAATAAAGGTAACACTGACGCTTTGGCTTAGGTTATGTCGGCTAAGCCTACACCGACGTATACAATGTGTTAAGTTGTCTGTCTCCTGTGTTCCAGGCACTTCCGAGGCCATCCGGCTACACTAACTACACAATGACTCCCAGCCACTGAAGCCTGAATATCACTTTTCGCTTTTCCGTTTATCTCCAAATTCCTCCGCACAAGTCGGCACAGTTTCTCCATGGGTTCCCGCAGCCAGGGCTTCTTCCACCACCTCCACCACCACCACCAGCAGCAGCAGCAGCAGCAGCAGCAGCATCACCACCACCACCACCACCGGAGCTCCATGGTGCCCACGTCGGTGCCCAGGCTCCTGCAGGATAGCGGGGGAAGCTTGCTGGGCGGGATCGCCCAGATCACCCCCAGCCTGTTCCTGAGCCGGGGCAACGTGGCGTCCAACCGCAGCCTGCTGCTGTCCAAGGGCATCACATGCGTGGTCAACGCCACCATCGAGCTGCCCAACTTCAACTGGCCCCACGTGGAGTACGTCAAGGTGCCGCTGGCCGACATGCCCCACTCACCCATCTCGCTGTACTTCGACAGCGTGGCCGACAAGATCCACAGCGTGGGCCGGAAACGCGGCGCCGTGCTGGTGCACTGCGCCGCCGGCGTGAGCCGCTCGGCGTCGCTGTGCCTGGCCTACCTGATGAAGTACCACCGCGTGTCGCTGGCCGAGGCCCACGCCTGGGTCAAGGCCCGCCGGCCCGTCATACGGCCCAACGGGGGCTTCTGGCGGCAGCTCATCGAGTACGAGAGGAAGCTGTTCGGCCGCAGCTCGGTCAAGATGGTGCAGACACCCTACGGGGTCGTGGCCGACGTCTACGAGCGGGACCGCAGGACCCTCGCCCCCTACTGGGGCCTGTGAGGGGACCCGCCTGGAGGGTATTCTACCAACCCCCGCCCTCCCCCGCCGGGGTTAAGGCTGGAGGAGGCACGTGGACAGAGATGACGCCATCTTTGTTGCACTCCAGTCCTGTCTTTCCCCTCCGCCATTTTCTTTTAGGGGGAGGGAAGGGGTGGGGGGGTGGGGTGCTGCCGGTGCATGGATGTTCTCCCAGTCGGAGAAGCTAAGTGACGTTTGTGTGAGTGTACAGTATGTCTATGTGATGCTTAATTCATGAGTCTCGTTGCACTGAAGGGGGCGGAGCCAGCCTCAGTGTTGCTTACTGGACACAGAGGGGGGGGTGGGTGCAGTGCTTCCAGCCAACCTGCAGGGGGCGTTCCCTGCGTGGGAGCAAGGCCACGTCAAGCCCAGAGTCCTCGTGACCAGAGATGTAGTGGTGATATAGAAGGTAAACGTTCATCTCCGCTTGCTAACAACTCTAAGGATTGATACTATAAGGATTGTTTGGCCATCGACGTAAACAAAAAAAAAACCTGCATTAAGTGTTAAATACAGCATATGTACTCATATGAAGAGTCTACATCATACATTTATTCATACCAGAATGAGGCCAATGATGTATGTACGTCGACTTTATGTTAGTTTACCCTCCACTACTTCCCTTCCTTATGACCAGAGCAATTACTTGACCAATGCTAACAACAGACACCAAAATGTGAGGAGACACCCAGAATCCTCTGGTTTGTACTTCCACGGACTCCGTAGCATAGGAGCACTCCACGAAGCATCGACTGCTGTGATTGAAGTGGATGTCGTGGTCATTTCGTGACAGTTTTATCGTCAACCCAAGGAACTGCAGTGTGAAAAAATAACAGTAGCATTCCAGATACTTAAAAATGTACAGAGAAAAAAAATCTAGCAAGATTATTTTATTGGGGGTGTGCTAAGGGAAATATTATTTACATTACATTTAATGATATAACTACATCCTCCTTCAATAGCTGAATATAAAGGTCAAGGTTTAAGGAAAGTCCCTATTTACTACAGGGCTAACTGTGACTATACATAATATGCTGTACTAGATTGGATATAGTGTAATATGATGCTCCATGTTGTCCATTAGAGATGCTTCACATTACTTTATCCTGCTGTTAACCGTGTGCATAATAAAGTGGTCTCAAGACCCAAACCTCAAGACTTGAGGTTTGGTAAAGAATAATGCTGTTCAATGCAGCATACAGTAGGCTAAGTCTAACACCGAATGTTCTGCTGGTAAACCAGCTTACTGTTGAGGACTCAAAGAGGTATGCACTCATAAAATGTAGGCATTTGTAATATATACAAGACTGTAGCAGGTGAATAATGCACACTTCTGAGGCATAAAGCGAAATATTACTTTTACACATTATTTCACACCCCAAAACAATGATTATAATAATGTACTGTAATAAAAGCACTCATGACAATGGATTTTGTTTTGCCATTTGATAGTTAAAATAAATAACTGAAATACTATTTCTTTATTCATTATTTCACTCATTGTCCCAACGGAAGATATTATCTGATGCATGTAGGTGGATGAAGATAGATATTGCACGCAACTGATGTTTTATATTTCTATACTATTTCCAGAGGGCATTCAATTATTACATTCAGTTAGTTTTTTACAATTTGATCATTTAAAGGTTTTCACATAAATGGGTTTTCTTCAACAAAATACTGTTGTTTCACACAACCATTTTCCACACAGATGTCTTCAGATTTCATAGACATTTAGTCATTCATATTCATTTGAAGCAGCAGGTAGATTATGCATGCTATTTGTCTTTTCCCCACACTTTCGAACGGCCTGCGGACAGTTAACACAATACATGTTATTTCTCACAAGCAGGGTCTGACGGGCAAGCATTGCTCCCATATTATGTTCTTCTACATTTTGGCTAGCACAAAATGTGATAATGTGCTGGTGTACATGGTGTTCACAACGCATAGTTGAGAATTACTACAACCACACCAGGGACAGTTTCTCCATGAGGATGAGGAGGGTTACATTACTAACATTTCTAAATCGAAACAAAAAAACACTTTATTACACATATCCAATGTTGGGCAGTAACTAGTTACTAGTAATTTGTTACGGTAATATTATTACGTTTTCCAGTAACTGGTAATGTAACTAATTACTATTGCCGAAACAGTAATGCAATTACAATTACTAATCCAAGTAAGGCTGCATTACTGCGTTACAAGAATGATATTTCTGGTCCTAGCAAATTTAGGGTATGCTAAATTGAACCAACCTGTCCAATCATCAGGTTTGAGAGGCTGCAATGCGAGACTGGGTAAAAGTAATATAGTAATGTAACTAGTAATGTAATTAATCTAAGTAAAATAATATTACTTTGCACATTTCTTATTCCAGCATCAGGATATTATCCTATTATTTATCACAAAGCCAATAAGCAGAGCCATTCCCAGTGTCCTGAGCATCACAAGCATTCTACTGTACTTGCCATTAGAACAAGCCACGCAGAAGACAGTCCTCCGATGAACTTGATGTAATTATATGCAACTTGTCTCCCCACACCATGAAAATCATGAACCACCAATCTTTGTTTATCTTGAGTGTTGTAAAAGCCCCCGTCTAAAGTCAGAATGTATTTCATTATGCACTTTTATTCATAACAACAAGCATAGACTAATACAATTGCTGTTATTGTGTTTTGCTCTCTACAACATTTCACATGATCTGTATGGTGCTGTCCCTACACTGAATAATAATGTGCCATTTTGGTCAGGTCCATAGAGTATGCTGCCTATTTCTACTCATACACATAATACTCTTAGAGTGCATAGTGTGCATCAAGCATTTCCATTTTAATGAGACCAATTCTGCAAGGCTACTTATGCAAATAAACAAGCTGTATTTTCAGTGCTGCTTGAAATCTAGCTTTACCAAAACCATTCTTATGGTCCCCTCAACAGCAATTTTCTCAAACTGATGGATGCATTTTCCTCACCCTAGACTGTGCACAATAAATATTCTAATCGGAAAATTAGCTGCAAAACAGGCATGGCCTAGCCCCTGTGCCAGTACAGATTTTACTTTAATTTATGGAGGTCTGTGAAGGGTGCATGGGGGGATTTAGCTGCACATTTATTACATATTTAGGAAATGGGGACAGAATGTTCATACATTTTGCATTGCGATTAAAGGGCAGTTTTGATAAATTGATATATTAAAACTGAGCAGACATGTCAAATGTTGACACTATTAATTCTAACATAAAATTGAGGTTCAACCTAAAGACAATACCTTGCGTAATGATATGGGCAGCAGTATGTCATTTTGTCAGTCATATAATCGATCGTGATCGATCGATTTCTCTGACCCAACATTGACTCATCTGTTCATAGCCTTTTGACTGAAGTGACTATAAATACTGGAGGCCAAGCCATAGTCTAGTAGATTCAGTAATGAACAACAAGATATATACAGAATGTAAACACCTACAGTACATGCCCTGTAGATGTGAATTTCTAGTTGCCACATCTTAACAGGCATTTTCTCTAGTAAATCCACCATTTCAAAATCTCACAAGACAGAATGCCGAGCCCTCAAGTGCGCACGCAATCATCTTTGCTTCAGGAGAGTTGATTTTAATCAATGGTGTGATTGACAATACATGTGCGACAGCAGCGGTCAATATCAAGCAGATCCTCCCCAGCTTCAATCTCAGAGGGATCATTTGATTGGTCGCACAGCAGACAATAGGCATGAAGGTGACAAAGGGAGGCTCTGAATTTCAAAACGACAGCGTTTTTCCAGTAATTGATTTAAGCATTTGTCATTTTCTTCTAATCCTAGAGCTCACCATAAGTGAAGCCAGGGGAACTGATTATGTGCAGGATGTTCAATTGCTGTAAGAGAACAGTGATCAAATGTGTGATGTTGTATGCATACACCTGAGTACTGCCATGATAATGAAGGTGGTTCTATAGTGGCCATACTGTATAGACAGCTCATTTTAATGTCTGCAGTCGCTTTTTTCAACAGCCCAGAAGGCTTGTGGAGGGTTGATTCCATTTTGTCACAGAAGGATAAAGCTGAGAATGCATATTGTGGGGAAAGTGTGAAAATCTTTATGTTTTGGACTTGAGTTGAAGTTTAAGACCTAGAATTACATTCCTGTATTTTATAGACATTTAAATTTACATGCTGCAGCAACACTAGCCATGTCATGCTTTTCCATCTTAAATGAATAACCAAATTCTTCAAATATAAATCATAGTGTAACGTGCACTAAAATACTTATCACATTAATTTATTTACATTGGACCTTTAGTTCACATTACAGTTAGTCTATATTTTACAATAAAGTACAGTGTGATGCTGTAATAAGCTAAATCATTGCAGACTTTTCATTTACAAATACAATATGACCAGTGCTGCCGACCACAGCATAGCCAGAGAAGCACAAACACAGCAATAACTTAAGAAATTTCAAAAATCACAAACCTTATCCTCTCCATAACACATACAAAATACTGAAGTTAAATAACAAACCAGAAATCCCCATCAAACCAGTGCAAAAGACATTCAAAGCAGTAAAACCAATGCAACCCATAACATCTCTGCCTTTTCATCTTAGCAGTAAAGTTAATGTTCATATATTAAAAATATTTTTAAATATTAAAACATGTATGCGGACTGTCATGAGACAAACATAAAAAAAATTTAGTTTTAGAAATAGTACCGTTTTTGACAGCTGGAATTTAATAGGATCAAAGGCAGTTCTCAACAAGTTACATAAGAATAAACAGCCGTTAATCTCCAGAGTACATCCTCCAGTGTGACTCCACACAGGACTTAATTTACAGTCAGACTCATGATTCAATGCTGAGATATAGTGTTAAACCAGGAAGAACGGGCAAACCAAGGGGTGAGGACAACAGCAGTGCATCTTCATACACAAACAGATGAGGGGAATATCAGCAGACCAGCCCAGTACATCCTTGTAGGGAGCGCTGGTGGGTGGAGGGTAAAACACAAATAAACACGCAGGGTTCCGGCAGCATTACAGGTCCATCAGTGCGCTCGCTCTGAGCCCAAGGTGACATCTCCGTACAGCGCGAGACAGCGGACCCCACTTCCCTGGTGATCTGGTTGCCACGGCAGCAGCGGCAGCAGCAGCAGCAGCACCCACAGCTCAGAGTAGGTCGGGCAGGATGAGGCCCGGGGGCTTGGGCTCCACACAGTTGATCCAGAAGTTGGCGCAGCTGGCGTGGTACTGGTGCCCGCCGTACAGCAGCTTGAGGCTGTCCGTCTCAGAGCTGAAGGCCTGGGGGAGGGGGAGATGTTACAACAGCCATTACAGCACAAAGGGTGTGGCGATTGTCACTTTACAGCAACCATCCTGGCAACTGTGAGTTAGAATGATACATACAACCCCTGTTGAATGCCACTGCTGCTCCTTGTGGACTGGTAATACTGGGATTGTTCTAGCGTGATCGCAGCTTTGCGATACATTTCACATTCAGTATTATTTGCATTAGATGGTCGTGGTCCTGCTGGCATGACAGTTTCATGACAGTGATACCACACTGTCCAATGGAAACATGTCTGTACAGCAGTCTGTCTTTCGCTGGACAATGTGGTATCACTGTGGTGTGGTGGCTAGTCTAGATGTGTGGCTATGTCTCTGATAGGAATCTACAGTACCGCCTTGTTCCAACCGTCCACAGTCATCCGTTTACAAGCCTCTAGAGCCGACCTGTAAGCGCACACTGCAAAATCAATACGGCCAGTATTGTCTCAGATTTACAGTCAGGAAAACAAATTGTTTAGTCAGTGTAACAAAAAAACAACTACTTAAGGGGGATATGTATGGTGGCAAGTGTTATTACTAGCAGCAAATATGTACGCATGCATTATTCATACAGGCAACGATTATCGCTTTCCTACTCTTTTCAGCAAACTAAAAACTTGAGCTAAAAGACAGTAGGGTATGATTTCCATTTGCCATAAAAGGCTGTATAAATCAATAGGACAAGACCTACAGCGTACTGTCAAGATGATATCCTTTCTTATTGCCATAACCTCACAGGCTCTACTGAACACATTTCAATATTGTTGTTAGGGACAACGTGTCGATCTGCTCTGTGCACCTTTGATGGGCCCCAACTGGGGCTCTGCATTTGCGATAAGAAGATGCTAATGGGTCACGCAGCGCAAGAGTGCATCCCCAGTGAAACATTAGAGCTGAAGCTACAGCAAGAGCAATGACTCGTGTGTGGTGAATCACAGCCTCCCACACACACACACACACACACACACACACACACCAGCAGAGCGAGTATAGCATACAGAACAGCAAGGCATGAACAGAGAAGCACACAGCGCGCCGTTAGGGTCGGGTAACAATCTCCACCTGCCCGAATGCGGTCGCCGGCCACAGACGCATGCCAGCAGAATGGTAGGGCTCTGTGTTCTTGTCGCGCAAGCAAGACGAATGCGGTGCTGTCACCGCGCCGCTTTGCCCCCTGAGCCTCGGCGTCACTGGCAGGAGAAAGCCTTGCTGAGCTCTCTGTGTGTCCTCCATCCTGCACGTCAAGGCAGGGCTAGCCATGTAGGAAGACGCTAAAAGGGGCTGCGCTCTTTGCAAAGATGTACTAGCCTCTATTGCCCTCTCCCTCCTCCCCTCAAAACATTCCTGGCTCTCCTGGGTACGTTTTACTATCCAAGTGTTGGATGACTTAAGCGCCAATCAGCTTTGTCATAGGCCGGAGCTGTGCAAGATCTGCATCAAGATGGTGTCTTTTAAAAAGGGGGGCAAATTATGTGAACATGACTAGGAATGCCGCAAGCCATCTGGCCATCTAAAGCAAAAAGTGAGCATTACTAATTCATTGGGACCTTTGCAGATGTACAGTAGTAGGTGAACAAATATTCCTACTGAAGTGCTACTTGAAGTTGATGTATTAGATGGAGAGATGACGGAGACTACCATTTTCTACTTGATCATATCGTCAGAAAGGTAAATAGGAAGAATGCATAGTTACCCTCAACTTCCTGACACTGTCTTTGGCCCGTGCCTGGAAGTAGCACAACACGTTTACAACATTTCTGGGTGGAGTCATGCAAAGGCAACTGTGCAAACAGATAGTGTTAGGGACAGGAGAGAAGAAAACAACTCCCCCCAGCAGAATGGTGATGGACCCAAACCATTAGAGAATCCAACAAATCCCTTCACCAAACTAGGGGATCCTACACTTTTTTTCATTTCATTAAACAAAAACGGATGGCTGTGAGATGAAGGGTAATTATACCCCAACAGTCTATGACTTGCCATTTGTAACTGTAGACGCACCGTCATTTGCTACACTGTCAGTATGCTTGGTTACAATTGTACTGGCAATTCCAGAAATTACCAGGCAATTAATAACTCATATCAATTGAATTTCCTTCCATACTTATTGAACACATATCTGTGTAGGAACCCTCTCAACCAGGTTAAAGCAAGCAAGCAATTGAGATGTGTAAATAAAGTGAGCAAACGCTTGGTGGATTGTAGAAGGAAAAAATATATACAATAATAAAAACCACCATCCATAGTGCCTATAAACTTAACTAAACCTACACTAGCATTGCTGGCTTTATTTCACAGCACGTAAAAGTTAAATTCCATGATGTGTCATCTAAATTCTCAAGGAACTTAAGAAATCACGTTAATAAAAGTAACCACAACTGATAAATAGTTTGAATGAACATTATTTTCCATTGCCATTTCCATTAATTGCCCCATTCACAGTTATCATTTAGAGATACTGGGACATTATTATTATCCTGAAAGTTATATTCATGACATAATTTACTAGGGCTGTGTCTGCCAGTCACAGTTTGCCACTGTGATTGGCATATACAGTACGTGATTGGCATAAACATTGTCATAAACTACCCAGGAGAATGAACAATAAAATAAATACTGGCCACATTGGTGATATTGAGGCTGTGTTCAGTGGGTGAGACACTACACACCGAGTTGTGGATGTTACATTAAGGGATGGTTTTCTTCTATACTGTATTGTGCCTGCAAACCCCAAAGCCACCTCACTAAAGGACAACAGTGCTATCAGTGCTGTGAGCCAGAGCTAGCTAGCAGTTTTATTTGATTCCATTGTGCTCGGAGGCTACACCGTTTTCCACTTGGCTTTTGTGTTGCTCTACCAATGGGGCACTGCCAAATTTGTAATTAAAAGATGGGTTATTAATCTCACACCAAGGGCACAGGGGGGGCAAGGGATATTAATTTCACCCTCAGCCTCTCCAGAGGAGAGTGAAAGGTACTGGGGTGGGTCGGGAAGAGAGGGAACAGATCAATTATCAACAGTGCCCCCTCCGTATGACTGATGTGAAAGCCCCATCTGCTCTGAGGCAGCCTGGATGCCTCTCAGTCAGCTGTCTCCATCCAGGAGCATTGCTCTGGCATGGCTCAACAACATAGGTGGCATAAGATCCTATTTAAAAACAACAGGCATGCGCCCTCAATCCCGGCCACCAACGTCAAGGTAACGGCAGCAGAACATGTGCAGCTGCTGTGCCCCCGTATGGAGGGGGAAGGAAAGAAAGGGGTCAGAGTTCAATTTAAGAAGTGAGGAAGCTGTGAGGCCAGCGCCCAGCAGTACAGTAGACACCTAGGGTGAGACGGCTTGTCAAAGAGAGTGCGAGAGAGCTTTGTGACCCTGAAGAAATCCCAGAATGCAACAGCGGAAGCTGAGGTGCCAAAGTGACAATGGGTTCACTCCTCACACACATCCAATATGGCTTTATGTGTTCTCACCCACCCTCCCTCGCCCCGCTTCCCTCTAGACGCCCCCTCATTCTCTGTGCTGTTCTTCAGTTACCATACCAACGGTGTAATTTCATCAGCCCTCCATGTAAATGTTATAAATAACGTTGACACCGTTGATTCGGCTAAAGGAGACGTATAGCTGACGCCCCCCACCTCCTGTGTCTGCAGACGACATGTTGCTGCAATGAAACACGAGTGAATCCTGTCACTTTGGCAACCCCCCCCCACCACCAAACGTGCTGTGCCTGTCCATAAAAGGAGAACAGCCCCCCAGGGTCCCAGTAGGAAAGAGTGAAATACATTCACTTGACAGCTGACTGTCTCATACTCGTTTAAACAGGCGTCCAATAGCGCTTTCTTCTTTGTCCTGCAAAACGTTTCAAAGTCAAACCAAAGTCATTTATTGAGAAATTGTGCGCGTGTGTGCGCACGTGTGTGTGTGCGTGCGTGGCCAAACCTTGCTACGAGAGTCGACATTGAGCAGACACACCCCACAAGCCAACTCCTTGGCATTCTTGATGCCATGCCGCAGGATACAGGAGGAGAAGTCTAGAGAACCTTCATCAGGCTACACACACACACACACACACACACACACACACAAACACACACACATCTGATACTTGCTACAGGGCATGATCTAGTCATTATTATTCTCACAGTAAAGGCAGTAACAACATATAACAATAAACTCTGTTGGGTATCCTCAATTCCAAACACACTACATCAACTCAGCAGGACATGAAGACGTTAACTTAGTGCTTTCGTCCTGCTAAGATGGCTGAAGAAAACATCATCTGCAATGTTTCAATTAAAGATAATGTCCATTTCACTTGCTGTTTGCATCTTCCTGTCTTTCTCCTCTATCATTATCTGCCGACATTTGAGAAGCAATATTCTTCCTCTAGCAGGCTCTGGAGACAAGGGCCGTCCATCTCCTCTCTTAGTGTCTATTTTATATGCACACACAGATGGTCGGATGAATACATTTTAATGTAATGTTTGACATCGCCATTATGCAAATTCTTCGCTTCCAATATGCTTCATCTAAAAAAATCAGTTGCTCATGCTACAGATGAAATAATCATCGATAGATTATTAATTACATTAAGTTTTAGTAGTTGAATTAGTGCTGCATCACGTAAAAATGTGCCACTACCACTTAGACCAAAATGTGAATTTGTGAATTAATTCTCGAGAATGCTTGCTAACTTCAAGCTCAAATGTAAACATTAGCCATCCGCAGCGCCGCCCCACGCATTGAAACACATTGTGAAGCAAAGCGTAGTACTACAGCGTTGTTGTGAGCGGTGTGCGCCACTTTCTTTACGTTCTTATTTACAGAGCCAGGGCTGTGTAGAAGTGTCTGATTATTTTTTCAACACGCACAGAGAACGGTAAGCTAGCAGGATGCGAGGAGATATAGAGGAGATATAGAATTTGGCTAAATGTGTGTTAGCTTACAATTAGCTGCAATAGCTGACTATACCTTTAAATTATGCATTGCAGCTTTAGAGTGTATGTGTAGGTGTGTGCGTGTGCCGGAGTCTTACCGCGAGGTTAGCCAGGGACATGAAGCCTATGAGGTTGTTCCACACGCGGCTAATGTCTTTCAGCAGATGCTGGAGCTTCTCAGAACACACGGCGGTTGCCTTGACGCCCAGCTCTACGCGCCTGGTTACGCGATACACCTCCACCACACCTGCCAAGGAGAACGGCAACACACACAGCCTTGTGACGGCCACTGCTGTCGTTTTGGAGGGGGGTGCAGCATGTATGTTCAACACAGGTTAAATAGAGGCAACAGCCACGGGCTCCCATCCTTGCCGGCTACAGTTACTGCTACACACACCGTGCATGTGAGTGGGCTGCTGCGCACTCTGTGTGACCTCCAGAGAGGGCGAGGCTGGTTTCTGTGGCTCTGATCAAAAGGCTGAGTGCCAGTGTGAGGTGCTTACCCAGGAGGTAATCCATTCCCTGAGCAGACTGGATCACCTCGGTGCAGACAGAGGAGCTGCTGATGCTGTTCAGCATGTTGTTAGCCTTGGTGATGACCTGAGCACAGGGATGGATATTATTAGCATCATGAAAAAGCAGGGCTGTGTATTGGCAAGAATCTCGCGATGCGATACGCATCACGATACAGGGGCCACGATTCGATATATTGTGACACTGTAAGCAGGGCGATGTATTGCGATTTCTAATTTGTGGAAAATTGTCATAGCAATGCTAATGTGTGGCGCCGCTGCAAAAAAGAACAGAAACACGTATGTAAACTTGCTCAGGGACTTCAGATGGAAATGAGCTTTACGCTAAATCTGGTCTCTTTTGAGGTTAATGTTTTTGTACCTTTGAAAAATGTATTGAGAAAAAAAAACAATAACACATTTTAAATCGATACAGTATCGAACCGCAATATCGCGATACTCTCGTGTATCCATATTTTCTTACACCCCTAATAAATAGCACTGCTAATGTTAAACTATCTAAAACTCCTATCTGCCTGTACGTGCTTCGTCATGACGGGAACTGTGACACACCGGTGCAGTATTAGGATTAGGAATCAAACGCACCTCAAGAGCGCTTTCCAGACACCTCTGCCACTCGTAAGCGTAGCGCTCGCTCTCCTGGAACAACAGAGCAGAGAGAGGCGTCACAAAGAGAACACCGGGGCTACACTGGAGGCCTGGGAGCTCCAGCAGAGCGTCTGGCTGGGTGGTGTGAACAGGAGGCGCTGTTAGCGCGTGTGTGTGACGGAGCTCGCCTCACCTCCACCTCGCCAGTCAGGTCCTTGTACTTGTCCCTGATGACCGGCAAGGCTGGCCTCTCGTTCAGGGTGTTAGAGCGGTCTCTGAAATGCTGTTCCGGGGCTGGTGAAGGAGGGGGAAGGCCGATCTCTCTCTCCCCCAAACTGTGGCTGCGCTTGTGGGAGCCTGGGCCAATTACCGTGGGGAACACGGACCATATCAGTGGGATGGTGGGTGGGTAATAATAATCTTCACATTACACATGCTTCATACAGATTGACTTAAGGTCAACTGCATTGTTTCATTCTTGCTTTATTTTACTCCTCAGTAGGCTTCACCTGTTTGCTGCCTGTACCGCATTAATATAGCTGTGACCATGTCATTTACTCACGAGGACGACTACAGGTCATTATCTCATCTTTATTATCTCACTAATATAATTATCCTGTTAATGATGATTATGCCAATATGCTTTAATGATGGCTGGTTTCTGATATGCCCTCGTCTGATTGGTGGCACGTCATAGTGGTCTTTTATTCCATTCTATGGGGGCTGGCTAATTTGTCTCAGAGCAGGACGACGTAAACGAACGCTCAATTTGTGACAAACAATAATGATGTACAAAAATGCCACAGCAACTCAGGTATGAATAATGCATATGGGTTTACAGATGCAGACATGTCCTGGCAGTGTAACACACAACTGTCTAGATTATTCCAGTACGGCCAGCAATGGCTGTGTGTGTGAGTGTGTGTGGTCAAACACTACGCAACATGCACATAAAGGGATAAGCAAATCACCATCATTCACCCAGTACATGAGGAAGAAAAGGCAAATCAGTTTTTAGCACGTTCCGGGAAATGCTAATAAATTATACCTGGAACATTACACCGGTAAACAGCAGTTAAATGCAGGCTTTATGTGGAAACGGATAATTTCTGCTCATAGATCTGCTGTCCTGTGATAATCTATCCTGCTAGTCAGCCATTAGTCTCAACACTGCCATCTAATGTCCAGTAACCTCACTGCAGTCTGATCTGTCTGTAGTGACATGCTGTATTAGTCAACGTTGTAAAGAAAAGACAGCAGCACATGCTGACGAATAGATAAGCAACGTGACGTAAACAATGAGACTCACCCTGAACAGACAAATCAAAAGTTGCCAGTTCATTCTTGATCATCTCCTCGCTGGACTTCACCTTGGCCTGAGAGCTTGCCTTGAGGAAGTCAGACTTGCCGAACTTGGGCTTATCCCCATAGAAGGCCCCAAACTCATCGGGCGCCTCGCCACGGACCCCCACAGAGTCCACCTCAGCGACGGGCGGGTCCATCTTAGACACGGTGCTCGCAAAGTCCCCAAACTCTTCGTCGTCATCGTCGTGGTGATCAGCCCGGCCCAGCTCGCCATCGCCAAAGTCGGCGAAGGCCTCGCTGTCCTCGGTGGTGTGGCCAGGTGCGGTAACCTTGGCAACGGGGTTGCCGGTAATGCTCTCAGTGCTGCCTAACGACAGCTCTTGGCCGCTGGCGGGGGCCAGGGAGGGTAAAGATGCCCCCTCCGGACCCCCCTGTGGCCGGCCGGCCGCAGCGGGTACACATTCATCCCTGTCGGCCCAGTCGCAGCCAGGGAGGCTGTTGGTGGCTGTGGTCCCAAAGGGGTCAAAGGTCAGGTCATCTCCTTCTGTAATGACAACACACACACACCAGTGGTTCCTAGGAATGGGGCAGTGGCTATACTGCAGGGTGCAGGTGCTCTCTTGGCAAATAATTGTACACAATGTTTGAGCTGCATCCTCTGCTGAGCTTAATGCAGGATGCCAAGCCTTACATCATCTGTGCAATGTAGTATAATAAACTAAAACACCACCAGCTGGTTCTAAGCACCCATGTCAAATAAGTGTTTAAATAACTCTGTAGGGGTGTAATGCTATGAACACTTCTCAAGTTCACAGGCAGACTTGAGGTTTTGAAATAAATGTTCACACGCTCGCTGCCGGTCTGTTATGTGCATAGCTGGCTCATGCATGCACATGCGTTTGCTTGTTCAATAGCAAGGACACCATTGTGTGTGTGTGTGTAATTATGAGTAACCAAGGAACATGAGACAATGTCAATAATACCATTTTGCATTTGGATACATTGCATCCTCTTATTTTGCCTGAACAGATAAGAAATAACTGCATTCTGCATTTATAACAATAATAATAATTATTATTATTATTATAATTACAATAATAATAAGAATAATAAGAATAATTATTATTATAATAATAATAATTATTATAACAATAATTATTATAATAATAATAATAGGATTTAGAATTTGGTTACACGCCCAATGAACAGCTACTCCTACGGCCCTATCTTACACCTGGGGCAAAGCAGCGAACTCAAGTGACGTGTCTAGTGTCAGGCTGACACAGTTGTTATTTTCCCTGTCGAGCGCCCACATTGTTTTAACAGCAAATGCACTTGCGCCCATTTGAGCGTCTGTGGGCGTGCTGGTCTAAACCTGAGGTGTGGTCTGGCACATTGCTATCTTGGTTGCGTGATTGAGCAGCAAAAACCTGGTCTAAAATACGCGCTGTGTATTATCAAGATCGTACTGTCTACGGGCGGGTGCACAACGCAAGTACACTGCAGGAGTTAAATATTGTGTAGCCTACATAAACACATTTTAGGGACCTAGGTGGAAGATTTTCTGCTCGTGTGCTTTCACAAACTATAGAATAGCAATTTTAAAGAGAATGGGAGCTGACATTCTGAGTGGATTATTGTATGTTACGCCCAAAACAATATAATGAATAATGAATGAAAATACTAAGTACAACCTATTTGAACCATGTGCTGTGCAATGACATTTGTATCTGCCTTTAAACTAGCAAAAGTGGATTATGAACACACTCTAAACGCAGTTTTCACCTTGTGCTTAGATTGCTAAAATAGGCTCCAAATCACAACCCATTGAGTTTGTCAGGTTAAAGCATAATTGTGTGTGGGGGCTGTCAGATGAGGTTAGTATAGAGAGGATAGTACCATTTATGATAGCTTTGCTAACAATGATATGGGTATGTAGGGTTACCCGCATCTCAAGGACGTTTTGTCTTATGCAATACTGATAAATGAGTATCTTGCTGTAAGAATTATTTGTAGTAAAAACATGTGGACATAAATTTACTTTGGCAGCTATTTCTGTTGTTTTAGGACTTTAAAAGTATGCAGGTAAGCCATTTTTAACAACTCAAACACTTCTTACACTCACACACACACACCTGCTGACACTTGAAGCATTGCTAGCCAGAATCCTCAGATATGAAAAGCAATTTGTGAAATTGACAAGGATCTAGTGCTGTTAGCCGTGTGTAATTACATCTTTATCTGGTCTACTGGGGTGAGGAAAGGAGAAAAACAAGACGGTAAGCATTTCAGCAATACCAATAGTAATATTTATTACGACAACAGGAGTAAAGAGAGAAAGAGAGAGATCACAAAATACTGTGAAAGAAAGTCTATTATTACAAGAGGTTGGTCAACACTGGTAAAATTAGAGTTCAGTCATTTAGAATACAAGGGCATGCAGAGCCACGAATAAGCCAGGAAAACAAACAGAAGAGGGGAAAAGTAAAACAATCCCAGAATATAGAAACACAAACCAGAATGAGAAGGCACATTCACAGACTAGAAATCATTAATTTTGGGTAAAGGACATACTGTTAAGTTGTACTAATAAGATGTAAAGCAACAGGTTTTCTGGAAGAGAATCAAATACAGAATACTTGAAAAGTCTGGTTTAAAAGATCAAGAACAAGCTCAAAGCAGGATACATTAACCATTTGAGGACATGAGGGATGCATCTTGTTCGGGAAGGCTGGAAATACACATGCCGCGTGACGGGCAGTGTCAGCCATGTTTATGAAGATATTAGAATGTGGATGTGTTCTGTTTTGAGCAGAAACAGATTTAGTGATCTTGCTCAAGCCCTCAAAAGGTTACAGAAAAGAAACAAGGGTTTCCTTACACCTGACATTTTTGAAAGGGCCTTAATAATGTTGAATCTCAGATACAGTAGTAAAAATAGATTTAAACAGACAGTAATAGTTTGCTACAGTGATTGTTTGTCATTGCAGAGCAGGCTAATGTGCACAGACTAATAGGATTCCCTAACAGCACTTTCAAGACAACCTTAACCTAAAGTATTCTAAAGGAACATTTTCATTTCAATAAATAGGCTACTTTTCATTTACACAGTTGACAAATCAAAACGCTAGCCTGTCTAGTCTCAAAATAATCATATTCCTGTAATAAAAATACACTATTAAATCTGTATGTATACATTATTTTTGTCCTTGGATAAAAACAACTTGCAAATACTGTTATGCATAAAATGGCATCTTACTGTATATATTCTTGTCAATTTCACAAATTGAAAAGGCAGGCACACTGCAGCGAAAAAGCAAGGCAGGAAGGGTAATACGAAATTCATTAGGTTCTCAGAGAGCCCGGCCCAAGACCTTGAACACTACACCGCAGGTGTGTGTGTGAGTGTGAGAGAGAGCGTGGAGGGGGGGGCTGATTACTGTTGTGCTTTAAGCAGCATACTTTACGAGATAGTGTCTCTTTTCCTCCTCCGTGTCCAAGGAAGGCAGGCCAAGCATGGCGAAGGCCTACAGCTGCTTGGGGAAGAGGAGGCCCTCTGCTTCGGGGGGGCCCGTTACGGTGCGCTCCCTGGGGTTCTGGGTACCGGAGCTCCCCAGGAATAATGGTGCTGGGTGATGACGGTGCGGGGGCGCTGAGAGCCTGAGAGCTTCCCAGGAATGTGTGGAGGCAAGCTGGGTGCAGGTTAAGAGTAGCCAAACTGTTCTGCTGCTGGCTCCAGGCCGTGGCACCGGAGCTCACCGTGCTAGCTTACTTCAGCCAAAACAGGCTTGTGTTGCACTGTTGCAATCGCACGGCAATGGGGGATGTTTGCATTTGCCCTCTGCTCTGAACAACCCCTCCATGTAGCCTAATGTGTGTGTTGTGAAGGATCCTGCATGCAAAGCGAGAGTGAAGGAATGTGTGCTCTGCCACAGTAGGCAGTGGCCTTCAGCGCACTGTCACACTTGAGACATGACATGGAAGATGAGATGCCTTGTGGATAAATGATGATCACTGGAGAAGAGTGGCGGGGAAGTCAATATGGTGCAAGTCTTAATTATCATGGTGTATGTGTAATGTAAACTATTTATTTTACACGATTTTGGTTTTTATTGGGTAGGATAACTAACTTATACATGTTCTGAAAGCTACCTAATAAACAACAAGCCTTTTAATACTATGGTATAAACTTTTTGGAAGTAATATAGCACACTCATACAGTCAAAAATATCCTTTGCACTGAATGCTAAGTGGCACAAACGTCTTCTGTCACAAGCATTCATTCATGCTTAAATAAAAAATATGCTCTGTGCATAACACGGTCATATTTCCTATTATCCGTTTTGTTTTCAACTCATCAAAATGGTTTGTTGGTATGGCACTGAGCGTGCACCCCACACAATTGTTTGAGAAGTGAATAATAGCTTTCAGATACAGCCTTTTGTATTGGTAACATGATGCACGTTGTGCAAAGCTATAGTGACTTCAGTAAACAAAAGGTTTATCCCTGCAGAAGCTCATCTGTATTGGCGCTTTTAATTGGTGGAGCTCAACGAGTTACCGGCTGACTTGAGTGGGGCTGTTGAGACAAAGCAAAGGAGGAACGATGATTACAAGGGCAACATGGGGCTCTGTGTGGCTAAGACATGAACTGCAGCCACATAATACGTTTTGCACAAGTGCACATATGCAGGAATTTTCCATTTCGGGCTAGGATAAAACACAAATACTTTTCAGGGATGCACGATACATCAGCCGCACATCAGTATTGGCCGATACCACCCTCGCTGACTGCAATTAACCTATCGGAAAATACGATGACATTCACCTTTGGCAGTGGCCACCGATGTTGATCTGTTTTGTCGCATCAATTTTGCGCTGGCTACATGCTAAATTGGAGAAGATCTAATAGGTGGTACTATGATACCACCCATGACAGCCATTAGCTATACACAACTGGTAGAGCGTTAGAGCACAACAGTTGCCAAATTGTTAGTTATTTCAAAACCAATTTCACAATTGGTGAATTCCTTATACTGAATTTTTGCTATTAAAAGCTGCTAGGAGGAGTTTTTGAAGACGTTAACCGTGTAGAATTAATTTCCCAGAAGTCATATTGCCTTGATGTAGGGCTACTTATCATGTGTAAACGTTTTGGTCTTTATTTTGTAAATCAATTTGTCCGATCTTGCAGCAGATGCAACCCGGTGGCAAGCATTTGGATTCTTTTTTATAAAATGGCCAGCTTTATTGCCAATGGCCTCGTTTTCTTCAGATAAACAGATGCATCACAAACATACAGACCGATTAGAAAATGCAGCAGGAAACTCCTGGAGGCTGCTTTAAGTGAAGAGCGGTACGGAGGAAAGGAAGCAAGCAGAGAATGTAATAACAAAAGAAAAGAAAGAATGGGTGGAAGCAATAAGAGATATGCGATGAGTAATGGAATGTCGAATGAAAGTGAAATGATGGTTCCAATTTAACGTTACAATGGGCCATCGCGGTGTTGGAAGTGTCCCAGCGTAATTAGCTTGGACTCTGCCCATTGACCCTTCACTTAACGGGTACCAGGGGCTGAGGGCACTGACCTTAGGACTAGCTGTGTGTGTGTGTGTGTGTGCGTGCGCACGTGGGAGGCCTTCACCACAGCAAACGCACTAGTTCCTCACCTGCGGCGTGGGGCTGGTGGGCCGACAGCCCCGGCAGGTCCAGAGAGCTGTCCGACATCACGTGCTTCAGGTCGCCGCCCACGTCCGTCAGCTTCATGTCCAGCTGCACCGACAGGGCGTCCTCGGAGTCCTCCCTGCCTGCGCTGCTGCCCCCGATGGACGGGAGGTCCAGGGACTTGACCGAGGCGGAGTCCTCCTTGGCCTGCTTGAAGGGGCACACCTTGTCCACCAGGGTCTTCTCCGATGCGCCCAGCGCCGTGCACAGATTGGACGACTGGAAGTCGGCGAAGTCGTCGGGGTCGCCGTCATAGGAGGCGGAGAGCGCCCCCTCCAGGGAGAGCTGCTTGAAGACGTCGTACTTGTCGGAGCACTGCTGGGCCCGCGGTGCCCTCGCTGCTGATGGCGACGACTCATTCTCCTGCTCCCCCTCGTCCCTGACCTTGCCCCCGGCGCTGCCGAAGGCCAGAAAGTCTGCAAAGTCGTCCTGAGGGGGCGCCGCTGAGGGCCCTTGGGCAACTGCGGAGGAGGAGGAGGAGGCGGAGCCAAAGAGGGCAAAGTCGCCAAAGTCATCGACCCCGCCACCCCCGGGAGGCCTGGTGGCGCCCCCTGGTGGGAGCACTAGAGAGGGCGGCACAGGCACAGAGGGGAATGTGGTGGGCCTGGCGTCGGCGGGGAGGGGAGCGGAGGGGGCCATAGAGGAGAAAATGTCCAGGTCGGCCATGTTGAGAGGGTTGTTAGGCTGAGAGAGAGTGCCTGAAGGCTGATGATGCTGCTGCTGCTGCTGCTGTGATGATAGATGCTGAAGAGACTGGGAGCTAGGGAAGGCAGGGGGGAAGGTGGGCTGAAACATCTTGGCCTGGTCTGAGGGGTCTAGTGGAGAGATGCTGTCGGCGGTTTTAAAGTCTGTGAAGCCATCGTCAGCGCTGACAGACTTGAAATCTGCAAATCCTTCCCCTGTGAACCAGACAGGACAGTTGGAGGGCATTTAAAAAGACAGACCCGTGTTTAAAAAGGCCCAGCCAATGATCCCTACAATGAACAAATAGCTGGGTTAGAAACACTCTAGTGTTGGACAAGACCGTCCAGTGTGAGCCAAGCTCCAAAGAGTGACACGCACCACTGCACGGAGAAAGCTACAGCAGCAATGGTTCACAAACTGAGTCGCGACCCCCAAGAGCGCCACGATATGTACTTTTTCTAGTCTTATTCGATTATCTAAAATGTGCATACTTTTTTCAGTGCCATTTATGGTTCCTAATAATTTAATAAATAACAGCATAAAATACGAGTTTTGTTTAATGGGGACAGCAAGGCAATAATCCACTTATTTCTAGGGGTCATAGGCCAAAAGACGAAACAAAATGACTGAGTTTGAAAACCACTGATCAACAGGTACATTCCTAGCACAACACACAACTTTAAGGCCCAAACTAGGACAGAAGATGATTTAGCTACACATCATCAGCATCCATCTTGATATGTGATTTGCTCTCTGCTCAGTCTCAGAATCCAGTTCCTCTTGGAGGAACGAAAACATTCGGACAATCAGGGAACAGGATTCTGTTCCCTGCGCAGTTTGTGTTTCAGGATAGTTCTAGAAAGAACAGTCAATATCATGAAACAAGGCAGAACAAATCAAATCACTCCACACAGTTAGGAATAATGCTTTCCATTTCAAGCCGCAGCAGACATTTTGTCTTTTCTTGAAACATGATACAACAAGGCCTAGTGAAAACCACACTGGGAATTGGCATTAAAAAGGGATGTTGAACTTGTGTTAAACTCCTCACCCTATACTGTAGCTTCTGCTGTCCTCATGGCATGGCCATTGTTTCTTAATAATATACGTACTGTACCAACATGTCTACCAAACTGATTGCAAGCTCTACTGGTACTATGAATTCAAGTTATTCAAGTTAGCTGTAGTGATTAACAAGACTGATTTATCAAACTGAAGTATGGAAGTCCATAGAGGACTAAATTCAAATGAAAATGCAATCCCAAATAGCATTTTAATTGTCAAACAATTCCACGTTTTAGAGTAGACTTAATTCAAATGAAAATGCAATCCCAAAATTGCATTTTAATTTTCAAAATATTCCCCGCATTTTAGTGGACACAATTTAAATTTAAATGCAATCCCAAATAACAATTTCAAAGACATATGCGCTTTGCAGCGGACCATATTCAAATGAAATAAGATAAACGGGGCCTCCCTTCAAATGCAAATACATTTTCAAGCGCTTTTACAGACTAAACTCAATTTGAAAATGAAATCTGTCAGGCCTCTCATCAAGGCGGGTCCTTCGGTTATGACGTCACATTTTTCTTCTGAAGACCGGTGTTGTGCCAAAAAGTGATTTCCTTACGGAAAGTGATTTTGCACATCTACAGCTGCTGTTTTCTTGATCAGCAAGTCAAAACGTGCGACTTAATCTGAGTTATTGTCTACGATAATAGCAAAGGTGTGTCTTTGTGACACTTATGCTTCTTGTAAAAAAATGGTGGCCATATAAATGTTTGCAGTTTTATAATAATTCATGACGATTTATATAGGCAAT